>BLKR01015025.1:0-32093 GCA_011170035.1 Teleogryllus occipitalis
TCGGTCTTTGTCTCCTTTCGGTCTTTGTCTCGTTTCGGTCTTTGTATCGTTTCCGTCTTTGTCTCGTTTGGGTCTTTGTCTCGTTTCGGTCTTTGTCTCGTTTCCGTCTTTGTCTCGTTTCCGTCTCTGTCTCGTTTCCGTCTTTGTCTCGTTTCCGTCTTTGTCTCGTTTCCGTCTTTGTCACGTTTCTGTCTTTGTCTCGTTTCCGTCTTTGCCTCGTTTCCGTCTTTGTCTCGTTTCCGTCTCTGTTTCGTTTCCGTCTTTGTCTCGTTTCCGTCTTTGTCTCGTTTCCGTCTTTGTCTCGTTTCCGTCTTTGTCTCGTTTCGGTCTTTGTCTCGTATCGGTCTTTGTCTCGTTTCGGTCTTTGTCTCGTTTCGGTCTTTGTCTCGTTTCGGTCTTTGTCTCGTCTCGGTCTTTGTCTCGTCTCGGTCTTTGTCTCGTCTCGGTCTTTATCTCGTCTCGGTCTTTGTCTCGTTTCGGTCTTTTTCTCGTTTCGGTCTTTGTCTCGTTTCGGTCTAGGTCTCGTTTCGGCCTTTGTTTTGTTTCGGTCTTTGACTCGTTTCGGTCTTTGTCTCGTTTCGGTCTTTGTCTCGTTTCAGTCTTTGTCTCGTTTCGGTCTTTGTCTCGTTTTGGTCTTTGTCTCGTTTCCGTCTTTGTCTCGTTTCGTTCTTTGTCTCGTTGCCTTCTTTTCTCGTTTCCGTCTTTGTCTCGTTTCGGTCTGTGTTTCGTTTGGATCTTTGTCTCGTTTTGGTCTTTGTCTCGTATCGGTCTGTCTCGTTTCGGTCTTTGTCTCGTTTCAGTCTTTCTCTCGATTCTGTCTTTGTCTCGTTTCGATCTTTGTCTTGGTTATAACTTTGTCTCGTTTCGGTCTTTGTCCGTTTTCAGTCTTTGTCTCGGTTCGGTCTTTGTCTCGTAACGGTCTTTGTCTTGTTTCGGTCTTTGTATCGTTTCGGTCTTTGTGTCGTTTCGGTCTTTTTCTCGTTTTGGTCTTTTTTTGTTTCGGTTTTGGTCACGTTTCGGTCTTTGTCACGTTTCGGTCTTTGTGTTGTTTAAATTTTTGTCTCGTTTCGGACATTGTCTCTTTTCTGTCTTTGTCTCGTTTCGGTTTTAGTCTCGTTTCGGTATTTTTCTCTTTTCGGTTTTTGTCTTTTTTCGGTCTTCTTCTCGTTTCGGTGTTTGTCTCGTTTCGGTTTTTGTCTCGTTTCACTCCTTTTAACGTTTCGGTCTTTGTCTCCTTTCGGACTTTGTCTCGTTTCGGACTTTGTCTCGTGTCGGTCTTTCTCTCGTTTAGATCTTTGTCTCGTTTTGGTCTTTTTCTCGCTTCGGTCTGTCTCGTTCCGAACTTTATCTCGTTTCGGTCTTTGTCTCGATTCGGTCTTTGTCTCGTTTCGGTCTTTGTCTCGTTTCGGTCTTTGTTTCGTTTCGGTCTTTGTCTCGTTTCGGTCTTTGTATCGTTTCGGTTTAACTCGTTTCGGTCTTTGTCTCGTTTCGGTCTTTGTCTCGTATCCGTCTTTGTCTCGTTTCGGTCTTTGTCTCGTTCGGTCTTTGTTTCTTTTCGGACTTTGTCTCGTTTCGGTCTATGTTTCGATCCGGTCTTTTTGTTGTTTCGGTCTTAGTCTCGTTTCGTTTTTTTTCTCGTTTGGGTCTGCGTGTCGTTTCAGTCTTTGTCTCGTTTCTGTCTTTGTCTCGTTTCTGTCTTTGTCTCCTTTCGGTCTTTGTCTCGTTTCGGTTTTTGTCTCGTTTCGGTCTTTGTACCGTTTCGGTCTTTGTCTCGTTTCGGTCTTTGTCTCGTTTCGGTTTTTGTCTCGTTTCGGTTTTTGTCTCGTTTGGTCTGTCCTATTTCGGTCTTTGTCTTGTTTCGGTCTTTGTCTCGTTTCGGTCTTTGTCTCATTTCGGTCTTTGTCTCGTTACGGTATGTCTCGTTTTCGTCTTTGTCTCGTTTCTGTTTTTGTCTCGTTTCCGTATTTGTCTCGTTTCTGTTTTTGTCTCGTTTCCGTATTTGTCTCGTTTCTGTCTGTCTTGTTTCCGTCTTTCTCTCGTTTCCGTCTTTGTCACGTTTCCGTCTTTGTCTTGTTTCCGTCATTGTCTCGTTTCCGTCTTTGTCTCGTTTCCTCTTTGTCTCGTTTCCGTCTTTGTCTCGTTTCCGTCTTTGTCTCGTTTCCGTCTTTGTCTCGTTTCCGTCTGTCTTGTTTCCGTTTTAGTCTCGTTTCGGTTTTGTCTCGTTTCGGTCATTGTCTCGTTCCGATCTAGGTCTCGGTTCAGCCTTTGTCTCGTTTTGGTCTTTGTCTCGTTTCGGTCTTTGTCTCGTTTCGGTCTTTGTCTCGTTTCGGTCTTTGTCTCGTTTCGGTCTTTGTCTCGTTTCGGACTTTGTCTCGTTTCGGACTTTGTCTCGTTTCGGACTTTGTCTCGTGTCGGTCTTTGTCTCGTTTAGATCTTTGTCTCGTTTTGGTCTTTTTCTCGTTTTGGTCTGTCTCGTTCCGGTCTTTATCTCGTTTCGGTTTTCTTCTCGTTTCGGTCTTTGTCTCGATTCGGTCTTTGTCTCGTTTCCGTCTTTGTCTTGTTTCGGTCTTTGTCTCGTTTCGGTCTTTGTGTCGTTTCGGTCTGTCTCGTTTCGGTCTGTTTCGTTTCGGTCTTTGTCTCGTTTTGGTCCTTGTCTCGTTTCGGTCTTTGTCTCGTTTCGGTCTTTGTCTCGTATCCGTCTTTGTCTCGTTTCGGTCTTTGTCTCGTTTCGGTCTTTGTCTCGTTTCGGTCTTTGTTTTGTTTCGGACTTTGTCTCGTGTTGGTCTTTGTCCCGTTTCGGTCTTTGTCACGTTTCGGCCTTTGTCTCGTTTCGCTCTTTTTCTCGTTTGGGTCTGCGTGTCGTTTCAGTCTTTGTCTCGTTTCCGTCTTTGTCTCGTTTCCGTCTTTGATTCGTTTCCGTCTTTGTCTTATTTCCGTCTTTGTCTCGTTTCCGTCTTTGTCTCGTTTTTTCGTCTTTGTCTCGTTTCGGTCTTTGTCTGGTTTCGGTCTCTGTCTCGTTCCTATCTACGTCTCGTTTCGGCCTTTGTCTCGTTTCGGTCTTTGTCTCGTTTCGGTCTTTGTCTCATTTCGGTCTTTGTCTCGATTCGGTCTTTGTCTTGTTTCCGTCTTTGTCTCGTTTCTGTCTTTGTCTCGTTTCGGTCTTTGTCTCGTTTCGGTCTTTGTCTCGTTTCGGTCTTTGTCTCGTTTCGGTTTTTGTCTCGTTTCGGTTTATTTTGTTTCGGTATTTGTCTCGTGTCGGTCTTTGTCTCGTTTCGGTCTTATTCTCGGATCGGTCTTTTTTTCGTTTCGGTCTTTTTCTCGTTTCGGTTTTTGTCACGTTTCGATCTTTGTCACGTTTTGGTCTTTGTCTCGTTTCGGTCTTTGTCTCGTTTCGGTCTTTGTCTCGTTTCGGTCTTTGTCTCGTTTCTGTCTTTGTCTCGTTTCTGTCTTTGTCTCGTTTCGGTCTTTTTCTCGTTTCGGTCTTTTTCTCGTTTCGGTCTTTGTCTCGTTTCGGTTTTTGTTTCGTTTCGGTCTTCGTCTCGTTTCGGCCTTTGTCTCGTTACGGTCTTTTTCTCGTTTCGGTCTTTGTCTCGTTTCGGTTTTTGTTTCGTTTCGGTCTTCGTCTCGTTTCGGCCTTTGTCTCGTTACGGTCTATGTCTCGTTTCGGTCCTTGTCTCGTTTCGGTCTTTGTCTCGTTTCGGTCTTTGTCTCGTTTCGGACTTTGTCTCGTTTCGGACTTTGTCTCGTTTCGGACTTTGTCTCGTGTCGGTCTTTGTCTCGTTTAGATCTTTGTCTCGTTTTGGTCTTTTTCTCGTTTTGGTCTGTCTCGTTCCGGTCTTTATCTCGTTTCGGTTTTCTTCTCGTTTCGGTCTTTGTCTCGATTCGGTCTTTGTCTCGTTTCCGTCTTTGTCTTGTTTCGGTCTTTGTCTCGTTTCGGTCTTTGTGTCGTTTCGGTCTGTCTCGTTTCGGTCTGTTTCGTTTCGGTCTTTGTCTCGTTTTGGTCTTTGTCTCGTTTCGGTCTTTGTCTCGTTTCGGTCTTTGTCTCGTATCCGTCTTTGTCTCGTTTCGGTCTTTGTCTCGTTTCGGTCTTTGTCTCGTTTCGGTCTTTGTTTTGTTTCGGACTTTGTCTCGTGTTGGTCTTTGTCCCGTTTCGGTCTTTGTCACGTTTCGGCCTTTGTCTCGTTTCGCTCTTTTTCTCGTTTGGGTCTGCGTGTCGTTTCAGTCTTTGTCTCGTTTCCGTCTTTGTCTCGTTTCCGTCTTTGATTCGTTTCCGTCTTTGTCTTATTTCCGTCTTTGTCTCGTTTCCGTCTTTGTCTCGTTTTTTCGTCTTTGTCTCGTTTCGGTCTTTGTCTGGTTTCGGTCTCTGTCTCGTTCCTATCTACGTCTCGTTTCGGCCTTTGTCTCGTTCGGTCTTTGTCTCGTTTCGGTCTTTGTCTCATTTCGGTCTTTGTCTCGATTCGGTCTTTGTCTTGTTTCCGTCTTTGTCTCGTTTCTGTCTTTGTCTCGTTTCGGTCTTTGTCTCGTTTCGGTCTTTGTCTCGTTTCGGTCTTTGTCTCGTTTCGGTTTTGTCTCGTTTCGGTTTTGTCTCGTTTCGGTCTTTGTCTCGTTTCAGTCTTTGTCTCGTTTCGGTCTTTGTCATGTTTCGGTCTTTGTCTCGTTTCGGTTTTTTTCTCGTTTCGGTCTTTTCTCGTTTCGGTCTTTGAGTCGTTTCGGTCTTTGTCTCGTTTCGGCCTTTGTCTCGTTTCGGTCTGTGTCTCATTTGGTCTTTGTCTCGTTTCGGTCTTTTTTCTCGTTTCGGTCGTTGTCTCGTTTCGGTCTTTGTCTCGTTTCGGTCTTTGTCGCGTTTCAATTCTGTTCACGTTTTGGTCTTTGTGACGTTTAGGTCTTTATCTTGTTTCGGTTTTTGTCTCGTTTCGGTTTTTGTCTCGCTTCGGTTTTCGTCTTGTTTCAGTCTTTGGCTCGTTTCACTTCTTGGCTCGTTCGGTCATTGGCTGATTTCGGTCTGTGGCTCGTTTCGGTCTTTGACTCGTTTCGGTCTTTGGCTCGTTTTGCTTTTTGTCTCGAGTTGGTCTTTGTTTCGTTTCGGTCTTTGGCTCGTTTCGAACAGTAACCCGTTTTGGTCTTGGTCTCGTTTCAGTCATTGTCTCGTTACGGTCTTTGTGACGTTTCGGAATTTGACACGTTGCGGTCTTAGTCTCGTTTCGGTCTTTGTCTCGGTTCGGTCTTTGTCTCGTTTCCGTCTTTGTCTCTTTTCTGTGCTTGTCTCTTTTCTGTCCTTGTCTCGTTTCCGTCTTTGTCTCGTTTCCGTCTTTGTCTCGTTTCCGTCTTTGTCTCGTTTCCGTCTTTGTCTCGTTTCCGTCTTTGTCTCGTTTCCCTCTTTGCCTCGTTTCCGTCTTTGTCTTGTTTCCGTCTTTGTCTCGTTTCCGTCTCTGTTTCGTTTCCGTCTTCGTCTCGTTTCCGTCTTTGTCTCGTTTCCGTCTTTTCTCCTTTCTGTCTTTGTCTCGTTTCTGCCTTTGTCTCGTTTCTGTCTTTGTCTCGTTTCCGCCTTTGTCTCGTTTCTGTCTTTGTCTCGTTTCCGTCATTGTCTCGTTTCCGTCTTTGTCTCGTTTCTTCCTTTGTCTCGTTTCCGTCTTTGTCTCGTTTCCGTCTTTGTCTCGTTTCCGTCTTAGTCTCGTTTCCATATTTGTCTCGTTTCCGTCTTTGTCTCGTTTCCGTTTTTGTCTCGTTTTCGTCTTTGTCTCGTTTCCGCCTTTTCTGGTTTCGGTCTGTGTCTTGTTTAGATCTTTGTCTCGTTTTGGTCTTTCTCGTTTCGGTCTTCTTTTCGTTTCGGCCTTTTTTTCGATTCTGTCTTTGTTTTAATTCTGTCTTTGTCTCGTTTCGGTCTTTGTCTCGTTTCGGTCTTTGTCTCGTTTCGGTCTTTGTCTCGTTTCGGTCTTTGTCTCGTTTAGGTCTTTGTTTCGTTGAGGTCTTTGTCTCGTTGAGGTCTTTCTCTCGTTGAGGTCTTTGTCTCGTTTCTGTCTTTGTCCCTTTTCTGTCTTTGTCTTGTTTCAGTCTTTGAATCGTTTCCTACTTTGTCTCGTTTCCATCTTTGTCTCGTTTACGTCTTTATCTCGTTTCCGTTTTTGTCTCGTTTACGTCTTTGTCACGTTTTCGTCTTTGTTTCGTTTCTGCCTTTTTCTCGTTTTGGTCTTTGTCTCGTTTAGGTCTTTGTCTCGTTGAGGTCTTTGTCTTTTTTTGTCTTTGTCTCTTTTCTGTTTTTGTCTCGTTTCGGTCTTTGTCTCGTTTCGGTCTTTTCTCGTTTCGGTCTTTTCTCGTTTAGGTCTTTGTCTCGTTTCCGTCTTTGTCTCGTTTCGGTCTTTGTCTCGTCTCGGTGTTTGTCTCGTTTCGGTCTTTGTCTCGTTTCGGTCTTTGTCTCGTTTCGGTCTAGGTCTCGTTTCGGCCTTTGTCTCGTTTCGGTCTTTGACTCGTTTCGGTCTTTGCCTCGTTTCGGTCTTTGTCTTGTTTCGGTCTTTGTCTCGTTTCGGTCTTTGTCTCGTTTCGGTCTTTGTCTCGTTTCCGTCTTTGTCTCGTTTCCGCCTTTGTCTCGTTTCCTTCTCTGTCTCGTTGCCTTCTTTTCTCCTTTCTGTCTTTGTCTCGTTTCGGTCTGTGTCTCGTTTAAATCTATGTCTCGTTTTGGTCTTTGTCTCGTGTCGGTCTGTCTCGTTTCGGTCTTTATCTCGTTTCGGTCTTTGTCACGATTCTGTCTTGGTCTCGTTTCGGTCTTTGTCTCGGTTAGGACTTTGTCTCGTTTCGGTCTTTGTCTCGTTTCGGTCTGTGTCTCGTTTCGGTCTTTGTCTCGTTTCGGTCCTTGTCTTGTGTCGGTCTGTCTTATTTCGGACTTTGTCTCGTTTCGGTCTTTGTCTCGTTTCGGTCTTTGTCTCGTTTCGGTCTTTGTCTCGTTTCGGTCTTTGTCTCGTTTCGGTCTTTCTTATTTCCGTATTTGTCTCGTTTCGGTTTTTGTCTCGTTTCGGTCTGTCTTATTTCGGACTTTGTCTCGTTTCGGTCTTTGTCTCGTTTCGGTTTTTGTCTCGTTTCAGTCTTTGTCTAGTTTCGGTCTGTCTTATTTCGGTCTTTGTCTCGTTTCGGTCTTTGGTTTGGTTCGGTTTTTGTCTCGTTTCGGTCTTTGTCTCGTTTCGGTCTTTGTATCGTTTCGGTCTTTGTATCGTTTTGGTCTTTGTCTCGTTTTGGTCTGTCTTATTTCGGTCTTTGTCTCATTTCGGTCTATGTCTAGTTTCGGTCTTTGTCTCGTTTCCATGTTTGTCTCGTTTCGGTCTTTGTCTCGTTTCGGTCTTTGTCTCGTTTCTGTTTTTGTCTCGTTTCGGTTTTTGTCTCGTTTCAGTGTTTGTCTCGTTTCGGTCTTTGTCTCGTTTCGGTCTGTCTTATTTTGTTCTGTCTTATTTCGGTCTTTTTCTCGTTTCGATCTATGTCTCGTTTGGGTCTTTGTCTCGTTTTGGTCTTTGTCTTGTTTCGGTCTTTTTCTCGTTTCGGTCTTTCTCTCGTTTCGGTCTTTGTCTCGTTTCGGTCTTTGTCTCGTTTCGGTGTTTGTCTCGTTTCGGTCTTTGTCTCGTTTCGGTCTTTGTCTCGTTTCGGTCTTTGTCTCGTTTAGGTATTTGTCTCGTTGAGGTCTTTGTCTCATGGAGGTTTTTGTCTCGTTTAGGTATTTGTCTCGTTTCGGTGTTTGCCTTGTTCCGGTCTTTCCCTTGGTTCGGTCTTTGTCTTGTTTCGGTTTTTGTCTCGTTTCGCGTTTTGTCTCGTTTCGGTTTTATTCTCGTTTCGGTGTTTGTCTAGTTGCGGTTTTTGTCTCGTTTCCGTGTTTGTCCCGTTTCCGTGTTTGTCTCGTTTCCGTCTTTCTCTCGTTTCCGTCTTTGCCTCGTTTCCGTCTTTGTCTCGTTTGGGTCTTTGTCTCGTTTCCGTCTTTGTCTTGTTTCCGTCTTTGTCTCGTTTCAGTCTTTGTCTCGTTTCCGTCTTTGTCTCGTTTCCGTCTTTGTCTCGTTTCCGTCTTTGTCTCGTTTCCGTCTTTGTCTCGTTTCCGTCTTTGTCCCGTTTCCGTCTTTGTCTCATTTCCGTCTTTGTCTCGTTTCCGTCTTTGATTAGTTTCCGTCTTTGATTCGTTTCCGTCTTTGATTCGTTTCCGTCTTTGATTCGTTTCCGTCTTTGTCTTGTTTCCGTCTTTGTCTCGTTTCCGTCTTTGTCTCGTTTCGGTCTTTGTTTCGTTTCGGTCTCTGTCTCGTTCTGATCGAGGTCTCGTTTCGGCCTTTGTCTCGTTTCGGTCTTTGTCTCGTTTCGGTCTGTTTCTCTTTTCGGTCTTTGTCTCGTTTCGGTATTTGTCTCGTTTCCGTCATTGTCTCGTTTCTGTTTTTGTCTCGTTTCCGTATTTGTCTCGTTTCTGTCTGTCTCGTTTCCGTCTTTTTCTCGTTTCCGTCTTGTCTCGTTTCCGTCTTTGTCTTGTTTCCGTCTTTGTCTCGTTTCCGTCTTTGTCTCGTTTCCGTCTTGGTGTCGTTTCCGTTTTTGTCTCGTTTCGGTCTTTGTCTCGTTTCGGTCTTTGTCTCGTTCCGATCTAGGTCTCGTTTCAGCCTTTGTCTCGTTTCGGTCTTTGTTACGTTTCGGTCTTTGTCTCGTTTCGGTCTCTGTCTCGTTTCGGTCTTTGTCTCGTTTCGGTCTTTGTGTCGTTTCGGTCTTTGTCTCGTTTCGGTCTTTGTCTCGTTTCGGTATTTGTCTCGTTTCGGTCTGTGTCTCGTTTCGGTCTTTGTCTCGTTTCGGTCTTTGTCTCGTTTGGCTCTGTGTCTCGTTTCGGTCTTTGTCGCGTTTCGGTCTTTTTCTCGTTTCGGTCTGCGTATCGTTTCGGTCTTTGTCTCGTTTCTGTCTTTGTCTCGTTTCTGTCTTTGCCTCGTTTCGGTTTTTGTCTCGTTTCGGTCTTTGTCTCGCTTTGGTCTTTGTCCCGTGTCGGTCTTTGTCTCGTTTCGTTGTTTGTCTCGTTTCGGTCTTGGTCTCGTTTCGGTCTGTCTCGTTTCGGTCTTTGTTTCGTTTCGATCTTTGTCTCGTTTCGGTCTTTGTATCGTTTCGGTCTTTGTCTCGTTTCGGTCTTTGTCACGTTTCGGTGTTTGTCTCGTTTCGGTCTTTGTCTTGTTTCGGTCTTTGTCTCATTTCGGTTTTTGTCTCGTTTTGGTCTTTGTCTCGTTTCGGTTTTTGTCTCGTTTCGGTCTTTGTCTTATTTCGGTCTTTGTCTCGTTTCGGTCTTTGTCTCGTTTCGGTCTTTGTCTCGTTTCGGTCTTTGTCTCGTTTCGGTCGTTGTCTCGATTCTTTCTTACTCTCGTTTCGTTTTTAATCTCGTTGATGTCTTTGTCTCGTTGAGGTCTTTGTTTCGTTTCGGTCTTTGTCTCGTTTTGGTCTTTGTCTCGTTTTGGTCTTTGTCTCGTTTCGGTCTTTGTCTCGTTTCGGTCTTTGTCTCGTTTCGGTCTTTGTCTCGTTTCGTTCTTTGTCTCGTTTTGTTCTTTGTATCGTGTCGGTCTTTGTCTCGTTTCGGTCTTTGTCTCGTTTCGGTCTGTCTTATTTCGGTCTTTGTTTCGTTTCGGTCTTTGCCTTGTTTCGGTCGTTGTCTCGTTTCGGTCTTTGTCTCGTTTCGGTCTTTGTCTCGTTTCGGTCTTTGTCTCGTTTCGTTCTTTGTATCGTTTTGTTCTTTGTATCGTGTCGGTCTTTGTCTCGTTTCGGTCTTTGTCTCGTTTCGGTCTGTCTTATTTCGGTCTTTGTTTCGTTTCGGTCTTTGCCTTGTTTCGGTCTTTGTCTCGTTTCGGTCTTTGTCTCGTTTTGGTCTTTGTCTCGTTTCGGTCTTTGTCTCGTTTCGGTCGATCCAATTTCGGTCTTTGTCTCCTTTTGGTCTTTGACTCCTTTCGGTCTTTGTCTCTTTTCGGTCTGTCTTATTTCGGTCTTTGTCTCGTTTCGGTCTTTGTCTCGTTTCGGTTTTTGTCTCGTTTCAATCTTTGTCTAGTTTCGGTCTGTCTTATTTCGGTCTTTGTCTCGTTTCGGTCTTTGGTTTGGTTCGGTCTTTGTCTCGTTTCGGTCTTTGTCTCGTTTCGGTCTTGGTATCGTTTCGGTCTTTGTATCGTTTCGATCTTTGTCTCGTTTCGGTCTTTGTCTCGTTTCGGTTATTGTCTCGTTTCGGTCCTTCTCACGTTTCAGTCTTTGTGTCGTTTCGGTCTTGGTCTCGTTTCGGACTTTGTCTCGTTTTGGTCTTTGTTCCGTTGCGGTCATTGTCACGTTTGGGTCTTTGTTTCGTTTCTTTCTTTGCATAGTTTCGGTCGTTTCCTCGTTTCGGTCTTTGTCTCGTTTCGGTCTTTGTCTCGTTTCGGTCTTTGTCTCGTCCTGTCTTTGTCTCGTCCTGTCTTTGTCTCGTTTTGGTCTTTGTCTCGTTTTGGTCTTTGTCTCGTTTCGGTCTTTGTCTCGTTTCGGTCTTTGTGTCGTTTCGGTCTTTGTCTCGTTTCGGTCTTTGTCTCGTTTCGGTCTTTGTCTCGTTTCGGTCTTTGTCTCGTTTCGGTCTTTGTCTCGTTTCGGTCTTTCCGGTCTTTCGGTTTTTACGTTGTATCGGTCTTTTTGTTGTATCGGTCTTTTCGTTGTATCGGTCTTTTCGTTGTATCGGTCTTTTCGTTGTATCGGTCTTTTCGTTGTATCGGTCTTTGCGTTGTATCGGTCTTTGCGTTGTATCGGTCTTTGCGTTGTATCGGTCTTTGCGTTGTTTCGGTCTTTGCGTTGTTTCGGTCTTTGCGTTGTTTCGGTCTTTGCGTTGTTTCGGTCTTTGCGTTGTTTCGGTCTTTGCGTTGTTTCGGTGTTTGCGTTGTTTCGGTCTTAGCGTTGTTTCGGTTCTTGCGTTGTTTCGGTCTTTGCGTTTTTTCGGTCTTTGCGTTGTTTCGGTCTTTGCGTTGTTTCGGTCTTTGCGTTGTTTCGGTCTTTGCGTTGTTTCGGTCTTTGCGTTGTTTCGGTCTTTGCGTTGTTTCGGTCTTTTTGTTGTTTCGGTCTTTGGGTTGTTTCGGTCGTTGCGGTGTTTCGGTCGTTGCGTTGTTTCGGTCTTTGCGTTGTTTCGGTCTTTGCGTTGTTTCGGTCTTTGCGTTGTTTCGGTCTTTGCGTTGTTTCGGTCTTTGCGTTGTTTCGGTCTTTGCGTTGTTTCGGTCTTTGCGTTGTTTCGGTCTTTGCGTTGTTTCGGTCTTTGCGTTGTTTCGGTCTTTGCGTTGTTTCGGTTTTTGCGTTGTTTCGGCCTTGGCGTTTTTTCGGTCTTTGCGTGTTTTCGGTCTTTGCGTTGTTTCGGTCTTTGCGTTTTTTCGGTCTTTGCGTTGTTTCAATATTTGCGTTGTTTCGGTCTTTGCGTTGTTTCGGTCTTTGCGTTTTTTCGGTCTTTGCTTTGTTTCGGTCTTTGCGTTGTTTCGGTCTTTGCGTTGTTTCGGTCTTTGCGTTGTTTCGGTCTTTGCGTTGTTTCGGTCTTTGCGTTGTTTCGGTCTTTGCGTTGGTTCGGTCTTTGCGTTGTTTCGGTCTTTGCGTTGTTTCGGTCTTTGCGTTGTTTCGGTCTTTGCGTTGTTTCGGTCTTTGCGTTGTTTCGGTCTTTGCGTTGTTTCGGTCTTTGCGTTGTTTCGGTCTTTGCGTTGTTTCGGTCTTTGCGTTGGTTCGGTCTTTGCGTTGTTTCGGTCGTTGCGTTGTTTCGGTGTTTGCGTTGTTTCGCTTTGTCCCGTTTAGTCTTTGTCTGGTTTCGGTTTTCGTCTCGTTTCGGTCTGTCTCGTTTCTGACTTTGTCTCGGTCCGGTCTTTGTCTCGTATCGTACTTTGTCTCGTTTCGGACTTTCTCTGGTGTCGGACTTTGTCTCGTTTTGGACTTTGCCTCGTTTCGGATTTTTTCGCGTTTCGGACTTTGTCTCGTTTCGGACTTTGTCTCAATTTGGCCGACGACTCAATTCGGTTAGTCATAATTCGGTTTTTGTCATATTTGGACCTTTGTCATATGTCGGTGTTTGTCATATTTCGGTCTTTGTCATATTTCAAAAATTGTGCCACTTTTGTCTTTGTGTCGTTTCCGTCTTTTTGTCGTGTCGGCCTTTGTGTCGTGTCGGCCTTTGTGTCGTGTCGGCCTTTGTGTCGTTTCGGTCTTCGCGTCGTTTCGGTCTTCGCGTCGTTTCGGTCTTCGCGTCGTTTCGGTCTTCGCGTCGTTTCGGTCTTTGCGTCGTTTCGGTCTTTGCGTCGTTTCGGTCTTTGCGTCGTTTCGGTCTTTGCGTCGTTTCGGTCTTTGCGTCGTTTCGGTCTTTGCGTCGTACTTCTAGAACAACCTTTAGGTCCCCTGTTCGGGTGCTAACTCCTTGTGACGAAACTGGGTGCGTTGCGGCAACGTGGCGTCCGCCGGGCGGAGGGCCGTACTTCAAGGTTTGCAAGATATTTTTGATACGTCCTGTAACGGAAGTCGTGGACCGGGGCGGCGGAGTTTTTGACCTGGGTGCTCTCACGCTTCCTGAAATGAAAGCAAACAACACAGAAGTTATATTCCTAGAACATTTCTGAAGATTATAGACAACCAGCTTTTTAAAAAACGAAAGTCAAATTATTTAATTTGAACAAATAACTGTCATTTGGAATAATATTATCCTTTCATATAATCTGTACATTAATTATGTGCATTTGCACCAAACTCTTCAGAATTGTACATTATTTATTACAATTCCCTTATTTTCAATAAAATATTTACATCAAAATTTGATCAACACACAACAGAAATGTAAGCAATTAAATGTAAGCAATGAAATAAACATTCTGTACCATTTTTACAAAAATTGTAAGGAAAAAGAAGATTCAAAATTGACAAAGCTTTTCATTGCTTTTGTTAAATTCTCTTGACACTTTGGAGTATCATTCCCCAAACTCCTAATCGATAATACTAGTTCATTGCCATACAAGTAATCATTGCAATATTATGCCTTCCTTACCCTGCAGGGTCGCATAGCAATCCTGTCAAATGTTGATCCTACATGCCATGAAATCACATCATACAAATTACAATCAGAAGAAATTCATGGATACACATTTCGCTGAAACATTATAACACTAGAAATAGCTGTGTAACTGTCCTTTCACTCCACTATTTATATCACAATCTGTGATATTGGACAATCTCCAATAAAATATTGCACTAACACAGAGAAACTGCAGTATCTCATCTCTAACTTAACAGAAATTAACAAATCTTGACACATTCCTTATAGTATTAAATTGCAATATAAGTTGCAATTGGAGAGCACATGATTGTCAACAGTACCAGTTAATGAGATTGAGAGTTCACCTTTTTTCAAGGTCTTTTCCTATTAATAAATGATTGATTCACAATTCACATATGATATTAGTGATTGCAAATTTATGCATTAATATGCACAAATTCATTTTTCAGTCTCATATGTCCTCAACTTAAAATAATGCTACAGAACACCTCGTATTTAAAAGAATATTATACATCCGGCAAAAGAACAGTCAGGAAAAGTCACTTGCCACTTCAAATGCTAGGACTCGCACCTACAATACTTTCACAATTCCAAATTGGAGTACCTATCTCAATTTAAGAAGTGATTGATCCTCTAACCTCACGCCTACACAGTTCAACTATACAACCGTTAATTAAATGCTTTATTAGCACTCACATTAATCAGTTAGGACTCCAGTTCACGTATATTCCTATTCTCCTATCCAGTTGCCTTTGCACGTCTCCGTCCCTTCAACTTTCAACGCACCTCGAACACTATCACATCTCTTCGTGCATTAAATGTTCCACAACAAATACAAGTACATTAATTTTCCATTTTACCTCCTCTCATGTTTTGTGGTGGCGGGCTACATCCCATATACGACCAACACAGCACTACTCCGCATTCCCGACTTTTCCTACTGTTCACCTTCAACTGTCCACGGCACACCTTTGGTCGACCCCAACCCTACTTCACTCCCCTCCTCTCACTGACCCTCCGCTACGGCCGATACTGCCGCCTAGGGGGGGGGGGAACCACGAACTGCGCCCTCGCAGGCGCGCGGCCTCCCATACCACCACAGTGGCGACAGCCCACACCTGGGCTCGGCGTGTCACTATATATATATATATATATATATATATATATATATATATATATATATATATATATATATATATGTGTGTGTGTGTGTGTGTGTGTGTGTGTGTGTAATAACAAAAGAAGAAATATATATTGCAAATCTTATAAACAACAATGATTTATAATCCAAAATAATTCTTATAATAACATTACAAGAATTAATAGACACGATATTTCAATCCAAAAAATAACATAATCATTAACACAAACAAATAAACCAAAAATATATATAATTATTGATATAATAAATAATACAACAAAAGATAATTTACAAATAAAATTATTATAACTAATAGCCTAATATATTCATAATATACCTTTGATATCACAAATCAACATTCTAATTAAACTAATAAAGCTAAATACAAGAAGGAAAAGAATCCCCCCATAACATTCATATATTTAAAGGAAATCAATGTAAAAACAACAATATATATTCACGAAAATAACAATTAATATAACTATATAAACCAGAAAAATTTATTCCATGTTGACTATAAGAAAATAAATATAATCTATAAGCAGCACAAAATAATGATATAAAAGCAATCATAAATATTTTGAATCAATTTTGTTTCATTACTCTATTAATTAATCTAATCTCCAACAGATTTAAAGGAGGAGCTGCCATATTAGAAGAACTAAGTGAAAATCATCATAATGTTAATCTGGCTATTAAACATATTAATCCCCTATTAATAATCAAACTACGACCTCCTAATCGTTCATATACAATATTAGATAAACAAAATAAAGCAGATGAACATAAACCATGCCCAATCATTATTGAAAAACAACCACAAAAACCTCAAGAATTTAAAGTTATTAATCCACTTAATACCATTCCCATATGAACAAGAGACGAATAAGCAATTAAGGATTTCAAATCAACTTGACGTAAACATACCAAACTTATAAAAAATCCCCCTACTAATCTAATATCAATTCAAACAAAGTTATATTTTAAACAACAAATTGTCATAACTCCAAAAATACGTATTAAACCATAACCACCTAATTTTAACAAAACACCCGCTAATACTATTGAACCAGAAATAGGAGCTTCAACATGAGCCTTAAGTAATCATAAATGAACCATAAATATAGGCATTTTCACTAAAAATGCAATAATTATTCTTAAATAAATATATAAATTATTAATTTCGTCACCCCAAAATCAATATAAATATAAAGTTCCATCCTTATAAAAACTTAATAAACCAATTAACAATGGTAATGATGCTAATAACATAAAATAATAGATAAAAACCAACTTGCACACGTTCAGGCTGATAACCCCAACATAATATTAAAAATAATGTAGGGAAATATCTTTTTTCAAAAAAATATAAAAAGATGATATATCAATTCTTGAAAAAGCACATATCATTATTAATACCACAAAAATAATCATAAAAATGAAATATTCTTATAATAGTCATAATGATAAACCGAAACTCTAGCCATAATTATTAACCCATAAATTCAAAATCTCAATTGAATTAAACCATATGATAATAAATCAAATCCCCAACGATACCTTAAGCTTTCTATATTACCACTTATATTAATAGATAACATAAATAAATGACACCAAAAAAATATGAATTGAACCATTCATCAAAATATTCCATTTAAAAAAGAAAGAGGGATCATAAATACAAATAAAAGAAATTTTAACATCGTAATACTGCAAAAGACTGAAAATAATCATTTCCATGAGAACGTACTATGAAAATTAAAATACCTAATCCCAAGGAATCCTCACAAACCGCAAATACCGAATAAATTATTGAAAAAAAAAATTCATAAGATAATATGTCTAACAATAATATTAAAAAACGTCACTAAGTCTCTAAGAGTCCCAGTCTCTAAGTTAAGAATTCTCTAAGTCCTTAAGTCTGTAAGTCTCTAAGAGACCAAGTCTCTAAGTTTCTAAGTGTCTAAGTCACTAAGAGTCTAAAACTCTAAGTCTCTAAGTCTCTTAGTCTCTAACTCTCTTAGTCTCTAAGTCTCTCAGTCTCTAAGACCCTTAGTCTCTATGTATTTAAGTCTCTAAGAATCTAAGTCTCTAAGTTCCTAAGTCTCTAAGTCTAAGAGTCTGTCTCTTAGTTTCTAAGTCTCTCAGTCTCTAAGTCTCCCAGTATCTAAGTCTCCAAGAGTCTAAGCCTCTAAAAGTCTGTTTCTAAGTGTCTATGAATCTAAGTCTTCAAGTTTTTAGTCTTGGAAACTCTAAGTCTCTAAGAATCTAAAACTTTAAGTCTCAAAGTCTCTAAAGTCTACGTCTCTAAGTCTTTAAGTCACTAAGAGTCTTAGAATTAACCCTTTGTTTCATAATGTCCAAAATATTGGACATTTTCCCCCGCTACGTAATTCCATTGTTGCGCAAGAAGGAGAGGCTGCCACTTATCTGATTACTCGAAGCTTATATATTGTTAGCACATTTGCAACCAAACTGCTCTCTGAAGCTGGGAAACGATTTTATTCTAGATTATTTCTCACTCTGTGTAAAGATGGTGAAGCGAAGCATGTCTGAGTAAGTACGATCTATTTGTGTTTTTCAATACAGGCATATTTTTTCTATTTCTTGTGGTCAATTCGACAATATACATCAAAATTAAATGTAGTTTTTGGTAGTAATTGAGTATGGGAGGGATTCATTGTAATGAGTAGTCTGGTGGAGAAGAATTTTGATGTCCAATACATTGCACCTGATGCAGATTGATAACTATCATTCATAGAATGGGTGATTTTGTGTACATTCTAAAATTTGTTTTTTTTGTGATTCATTTACAATTGCATTTTGTATGATATAAAAACTGTTTATATGTTACATTTACATGTATACATTCAGATTCCATAGTAGAGGTCTTCTATAGTAGAGTCTCTAGGAGTCTAAATCTCTAAGTGTCTAAGAGACTAAGTCTCTAAGTTTCTGTCTCTAATTTTCTACAAGTCTAAGTCTCTTAGTCTTGGTCTCTAAGAGTCTAAGATTCTAAGAGTCTAAGTTTCTAAGTCTCTGAGTCTCTAAGACTATAAATCTTTAAGTCTCTAGGTCTTTAAATCTCTTAGTCTCTTAACCAATAATTTTTTAATTCTCTAAGAGTCTAACCCTCTAAATTTCAAATTCTCTAAGTCTCTAAATCATTAAATCTCTAAGTCCCTAAGTCTCTTAGTCTCTAAGTATCTAAGTCTTCAAGTTCCTATGTCTCTAAGGGTCTAAGACTAAGAGTCTATGTCTCTATGAGCCTAAATCTTTGAGGGACTAAGTCCCTAAGTTTCTAAGTCACTAAGAGTCTAAGACTCAAAACTTCTAAGTCCTTAGGCGTCTAAGTCTCTAAGTTTCTAAGATTGTTAGCCTTTAGGATTCTAAGTCTCTAAATCTGTAAGTCTCAGCCTCTTAGTCTCTCACTCCATAATTCTCTAAGTCTCTAAATCTCTTGATCTTTAATTCTCTAAGTTTCTAAGTCTCTAAGTTTATGAGTCTAAGATTAAGGGTCTAAGTCTCTAAGAGTATGTCTCTAAGAGTCAAATCTCTAAGTTTCTAAGTCGCTAAACCTCTAAGAGTCTTAGTCTCGAAACACTAAGTCTCTAGGAGTCTAAGTTTTTAAGTCTCTAAGTCACTAAATCTCCAAGTCTCTAAGGATCTAAATCTCTACAAATCTTAATCTCTAAGTCTCTAACTCTGAAAGACTTTAAGTCTCTAGGTCACTAGATAGATTTATTAATGTTCGCTTTGAGCTAATGCTCGGTGGCAAACATGATTACAACTAGATATACGACAATTACAAAACTATTACGAATATTTACAAATATAATTACAATTAGAATTAGAGATTGATTTTGAGTTATCTGTAAGTTGATTTATAAGCTTTTCTAACACTTCACTCTACTTCACTTCACTTCACTTCACTGCGCTGCACTACACTGCACTCCCCTCCCATCCCATGCCCCCCACCACACTACACTACACTACACTTCACTTCACTGTATAAGGGACATGACCATATTATTATTAATAATAATAATAATAATAATAATAATAATAATAATAATAATAACGATTATAAAAATATAACTAATAATAACAATAACTTAAAAGTTACATCAAAACCAGTAAGTGTTAATAATTATGATATCAATAATAATAATAATAGTAATAATAATGATAAAAGTCTCAGTATGATGACCTACATAGAATTAAGTATATTTTTAAATTTCACTACATTAGAAGGAAGAGTCTCTAGTGCTTTTGTAGGTAGTTTGTTCCAATCTACAATAGTGCGATTCACAAAGGAGAACTTGCCTACATCAGTTCTTTGCTTTCTACATCGTATTTTCCAGGGATGGTCTCCTCTGCTTTTATAATCAGGTCTGCCCATGCTGAGTCCCCTTTGTATATCTTGTACATTACGCATAAACGCGCCCGTTCCCGTCTCTTAGATAAGGGTTCCCATTCATCTCGTCCATCAACGCGTCCATGATTTACTAACTTTCCGGCCCGTTTTTGAATTTTATCTAACGCCTCGATTTACCCTTTTCTGTACGGGTCCCAGCAGGCCGCTCCGTACTCTAAAATCGGACGAACAAGTGTAGAATATGCCAAGGATCAGGCATTCGAACTACTGTTTTTTAGAATGCGCATTACGAAGTGCAGCGCCTTCCACGATTTTTTCGCCGTATTGTTAATATGATCCGACCAACGCAAGTCGCTACGCAGGACCAAACCCAAATACTTACAATTTTTTACACGCGGTATATCGTTAGTTCCTAACTTGTAATTCGAGTGTACATTCGAGCGAGATTTGGTAAAATAAATGAATTTACTCTTTTCCGGATTTAATTCCATCTTATTTCTGCACGCCCAGTTCCATAAACAGTTAAGATCGTTCTGTAAGATATTTTCATCCGAAGACGCGCCAATACTCCTATAAATTATGCAATCATCGGCGAAAAGTCTAACTTTCGATTTTATTCCAGTTGCAATATCATTAATAAATGCTAAGAATAGCAATGGCCCTAACACACTCCCCTGGGGGACCCCAGAGGTTACATCGGCTTTCGATGAGTGTTTATCACCTATTCTGACTGCTTGAGTTCAGCCCGTAAGAAATTCTTTTATCCACAAGATTATTCGATGATCTAATCCAGTTTTTGACAGTTTTTCAATTGAAAGGCCATGTGGAACCAGATCAAATGCTTTAGAAAAGTCTAATATTACTGCATCGACCCTACTCCCTTCGTCTAATGAATCTGCTATGTCCTGACATAAAGAAATAGTCTGGCTGTCGCACGAATAGCTAGGACGAAAACCGCGTTGATTTTGAAAAAGCCAGTCAGTTATATTCCAGACTCGTCTAATATATTCCGCAATCATGTGTTCCATCTGCTTGCATACAACTGATGTCAAACTTATAGGCCTGTAATTATTGACAATCCTTTTGTCCCCTCCCTTGTGAATCGGCACTACAATTGCTTCTTTCCATTTTGAGGAATTATTATTATTTATAGTGACGTCCATTAACCGAGGAAGGTAAGGAATCATGGCTTCCCCTCCCAATTTCAATATTTCTCCTGGTATTCCGTCAGGACCTACAGATTTATTTCTCCTAAGTTTTGCGATCCTTTTTATAATAATTCCTGCATCGACTCTAAAGGTTTCTATTACGGGTGTTGTTTCATTTACTGAGATCTGATCCTTCAGCTTGGAAACCGATGCGTAATGCCTATTTAAACAAGCCGTATTTTCACTGTCATTTGTAATTAACGAACCGTCAGCTCCGCATATCGCTGGAATATTTTCTTTGTTTCCTTTCTTATGTTCTTACATACTTGAAGAAATTTTGCCAACAGTTCAATCGATAGTTTTGAATTGATTTCAGGTAATTTTCTTGGGTATGTAACTTTAATGCTAGTAAGTCTTCAGATAATTGTAGAAAATTATTTTTCTGTTCATTGTTTACATTACGTTTACTATACGCTTTCCTAACCTTCCTTTTCAGTCGCCTCACTTCTTTGTTGAAATAAACCGGATCCGAATGGCACCGTAGTTTCTTGGTAGGCACGAATTTTGCTAAGCAGTCTAAAATTATGTTCTTAAAGTTTGTTCATATCTGTTCTACTGTACATCCGCTAAAAGTCCAAGTTGAAAATTTGCCTTTCAAATATAATTGCATGTTTGTAACGTCTGCTCTATAAAACTGAAAAAAAATTCTTTCTTTTACGGGATCATTTCGCTTACCCTCTCTGCACATTTTTAGAAGGACTCCTTGGTGGTCGCTAAATCCGGTGCGGTAAATTTAAGTCTCCTCCGATAATGACGTTTTCCCCACTTTTCCTGATTACGCGGGTTCGCTCTACAAGTCTTTGCAACGGTTCATATCAATCTTTCTGTGACCTATACGCACCTATAATTTCCCATTGTTTTTTTGAATTTCTATCTCGAATGTGTACACCTATTATTTCAAATTTGTCGTCCACCCATGCCTCAACTGCTTCAAAGTTGTCTTTTACGCATATAAAAACACCCCTGCCAATGCGATCTGTTCTATCACGTCTGAATGTTAAAAAAATTTGTCTGAAGATTTCATCGTTTCATATTTCCGCATTGAGCCATGTTTCCGTACCTATCACATCTAAATTATAAGATTCTACAGTGTTCCAGAAATGAACAGTTTTGTAATAAATACTCCTACAATTAACCTGCAGAAAGACCAGAGACTCACCTGTGCGATTACATACTCAAAGTCCGTCAATCTCCACCGTTCCCGCGTCGCTATCCGCTGTCTCTAAGAGTCTAACTTTTAAGAATATATGTCTAAGTCTCTAAGAGTCCAAGTCTCTAAAAGTCTAAGTCGCTACGTCTCTAAGAGACTAAGTCTCTAAGTATCAAAATTTCTAAGTCTCTAAGAGTCTGTCTCTAAGTCTCTAAAATCTAAGTCAGTCTCTAAGACTCTAAATATTTAAGTCTCTAAGTCTCCAAGTCTCTAAGTCTCTAAATCTCTAAGTCTTTTAGCCTCTAATTTTCTAATTCTCTAAGAGTCAAAGTTTTTAAGAGTCTAATTCTCTAAATTTATAAGTCTCTACTTCTCTAAGAGTCTAAGTCTCTTAAAGCCGAAGCCTTTAAGTCCCTAGGACACTAAATCTCTAACCCTCTAAGAATCTAAGTCTGTTAATCTCTAAGTCTCTAGGTCTCTAAGAGTCTACGTTTTTAAGAGTAAATCTCTAAGAGTCTAAGTCTCTAAGAGTCTAAGTTTCTAAATCTCTAAGTATCTCAGTCTCTAAATCTTTAAATCCTTTAGTCTCTATGTCACTAAGAGTCTAAGACTCGAAGAGTCTAAGTCTTTAAGAGTGTAAGTCTCTAAATACCAAAGTCTCTAAATCTCTAAATATCTAAGTCTAATAGTCTCTTAGTCTCTAAGTCTCTTACTCTTTTACTCTCTAAGTTTCTAAGTCTCTAAGTCTCTAAAAGTCTAAGACTAAGATTCTAAGTCCCTAAGAGTAATTCTCTAAGAGTAAGTCTCTAAGAGTGTAAAATTCTAAGAGTATCAGTCGCTAAGAGGCTGTCTCTACATTTCCAAGTCTCTAAGTCTCTAAAAGTCTAAGTCTTTAAGTCTCTACGTCTCTAAGAGTCTAAGTATCTTAAGTGTCTAAGTCTAAGAGTTTCAGAATCTAAGAGTGTAAGTCGCTAAGAGTCTACGTCTCTAATTTTCAAAGTCTCTAAGTTTCTAAATCCCTATGTCACTATGTCTCTTAGTCTCTAAGTCTATTAGTCTCTAAGACCCTAAGTATCTAAGTCTTTAGACTTTAAGTCTCTAAAAGTCTAATACTAAGAGTCTAGGTCTCTATGCGTCTGCCTCTAAGAGTCTCAGTCTCAAAATCTGTAAGTCTCTAAGTCTCTAAAATTCTAATAGTATAATCTCTATAAGTTTATGTGTTTCTAAGTCTGTAAGTATCTAAGAGTCTAAGTCTCTAAAAGTCTAAGTCTCTAAGTCTCTGAGAGACTGTCTCTAAGTTTAAAGGTCTATAAGTCTCTAAGTCCCTTAGAGTCTAAGTCTTTAAGTCTCTAAGTCTCTAAGTCTTTAAGTCTCTAAGTCTCTAAGTCTCTAAGTCTTTAAGTCTCTAAGTCTCTAAGTCTCTAAGAGTCTAAGTTTCTAAGTCTATAGAAATCTCTAGGAGGCCCGCAAACCTCAACAGAGACGTTGGGCTTCGCCTCAGCAACACCCGAAGACGGGCCGCCGCTCTCCACCAATGCGGTAGCGCCCCGCGGAGACACAACACCGCGGACGGCCAATGACGTGGCCGCTTTTTTTGACCCGCATTCTTTCAGCTTTTCTCCCGTCCCCGGCGACGCAGATTAATCTTTCAGATATGCATTCTGTTTACTTCCCTATCCTCTTCCCTTTCCGCCCTATCTCCCTCCCCCCACATTATCTGGTCTCCTATCCCTCTCTGCCAATCGCGGGCCGCCTGCCCTTCCCCCATTGGTCGCCGCTGCGGCCAATCGATTCGCGCACCCGCCCAATATATTGCGACACGCTAGCCTCTCGGTAGCAGTATAGCTCTGAAGAAGGCCACAGCAAGATGGCCGAAACGTCAGCTCCATCGACCATGACACGGCTAATCCTGGAAGCCAAGAATTCAACGACTCCGGTCGCGGAAGCCTACGACTCTACGTAATCTCTAAGTCTCTAAGTCCCTAAAAGTCTAAGTTTCTAAGAGTCAAACTTTCTAAGTTTCTAAGACTAAGTGTTTAAGTTTCTACGACTAAGTGTTTAAGTCTAAGTTTCTTAGTCTCTAAGTCTCTAAGACACTAAATCTTGAAGTCTCTAAAGTCTCTAAATCTGAAGTCTCTAAAGAATAAGTTTTAAAGAGTCTAAGTCTCCAAATCTAAATTAACTTTATAAGTCTCTATGTCTCTAAGTGTCTAAGTCTCTAAAAGTCTAAGTCTCTAAAAGACTAAGTCTCTACGTTTCTAAAACTCTAAGTCTCTAAGAGTTTAAGACTAAGAGTATAAGTCTTTAAGGGTTTACGTCATTAAGTTTCTATGTCTCTTAGTTTTTAATCGTCTAAGTCTCTAAATCTCTAGGTCTCTTAGTCTCTAAGTCTCTAAGTCTCTAATACTCTAAGCCTCTAAATTTCTTAATCTTTTAGTCTCTAGGTTTCTGAGTCTCTAAGAGTCTAAGAGTAAGAGTCTAAGTATCTAAGACTCTAAGTCACTAAGACTCTAATTTGCTAAGAGTCTAAGTCTCAAAATTTTTTAATCTTTATGTCTCTAAGTCACTAAGAGTCTAGGGTTCTATGAATCTAAGTCTCAAAGTGTGTAAGTCTCTAAGACTAAGAGTCTAAGATCCTAATAGTATAATCTGAAAGATGTTAAGTCTCTAAGTTTCTAAGTCTCTTAGTCTTTAAGTATTTAGGTCTCTAAGATACAAAGTCTCTAAGTCTCTACGTCTCTAAGTCACTAAGAGTCTAAAACTCTAAATCTCTAAGCCTCTTAGTATATAAGTCTCTATGTCTAAGTTTTTTAAGATTCCAAGTCTCTTAGATTCTAAGTCTCTAAATCTCTAAGAGTCTAAATTTCTAAGTCTCTAAGAGACTTAGTCTCTAAGAGCTTAGGTTCCTAAGTCTCTAAGTCACTGATCCTCTAAGTGTCTTAGTCTCTAAATCTCTAAATTTCTTAATCTCTAAGTCTCAGCCTCTAAGTCTCTAAGTCACTAAGAGTCTAAGAGTAAAAAAGTCTGTCTTAAAGGGTCTAAGTCTCTCAGTCCCTAAGTCTTTAACTCTCTAAATCTCTTAATCTTTTAGTATCTAAATTTCTAAGTCTCTAAGTGTCTAAGACTAAGAGTCAAAGTATATAAGAGTCTAAATTTCTAAATGTCTAAGACGCTAAAAATCTTTCTTTAAATCTGTAAGTCTCTAAGTCTCAAGTCTTTAAGTTTGTAAATCTCTAAGTCACTGAGCGTTTAAGTCACTTAGTGTCTAATCTTTAAGTCTCTAAGAGTCTAAGTCTCTATGTTTCTAATTCTCTAAGTCTCTAAGAGTCAAAGTCTCTACAAGTCTGACTATATGATAAGTCTCTATGAGTTTTAGATCCTAAGTGTATAAGTCTCTAAGAGTCTACGGAAAAGTTTGTAGGTCTGTAAATTTAAAGAGTAAGTCACGAAAAGTCTGTGTCTAAGTCTCTAATTCTCTAAGTTTCTAAGTCTCTATGTCTAAGTCCCTATGTCTAAGTCTCTATGTCTCAAAGAGACTAAGTCTCTTTATTTCTATCTTTAAGTCTGTAAGTCTCTAAGTCACTAAAAGACCAAATATAAGTCTCTAAGTCACTAAGAGTTTAATTCTCTAAGTCCCTAAGGGTGTAAGTCTCTATGTTTCTAAGTCTCTAAGAGTCTAAGCCTCTGTATAAGACTCTAAGTCTAAGACTCTAAGAGTCAAAGTCTCTAAAATTTTAACTCTCTAAGTCTCTAAGAGTGTACGTCGCTAAGAGTCAGTCTCAAAATCTGTAAGTCTCTAAATCTGTAAGTCTCTAAATCTGTGAGTCTCTAAGAGTCTATGTCACGAAAAGTCTAAGTGTGTACGTTTCTAAGTCTTTAAGTCTCTAAGTTGCAAAGAGACTAAGTCTCTAAGTTTCTAAGTTTTTAAGTCTGTAAGTATCTAAGTCTCTAAGGGGCTAAGTCTAAGTTTCTAAGTCTCTAAGACACTAAGTCTAAGTTTGTAAGTCTCTAAGTCACTAAGAGGCTAATTCTTTAAGTCTCTAAGTTTCAAAGTGTCTAAGTCTCTAAATCTCTAAGTCCCTGTCGCTAAATCTCTAAATCTCTTAGTCTCTATGTCTCTAAGACTAAGACTGAGAGACTAAGTCTCTAAGAGTCTGTCTCTAAAAGTCCAAGTCTCTTAGACTAAATTTTAAAGTCTCTGAATCTCTAAATCTCTAACTCTTCACGTGTTTAGGTCTGTTAGTCTCTAAGTCCGTAAGTGTCTATGTCTTTAAGTCTTTAGGTCTCTAAGTCTCTAAGAGTCTAAGACTAGGAGTCTACGTCTCTGTGAGCCTTAGTAACAGAGTCTAATTTGCTAAGACTAAGTTTCTAAGTCTGTAAGTCTCTAAGAATCTAAGTCTCCAAATCTCTAAGTCTCTAAGTGTCTAAGCCTCTAAGACTTTAAAAATCTAAATCTCTAAGTTTAACTCTCTAAATCTCTTAGTCTCTTTTAGTCTCTAAGTTTTTAAGTCTCTAAGAGTCTAAGACTAAGAGTTTAAGTCTCTAAGAATGTCTCTAAAAGTCTATGTCTCTAAGTTTTTAAGTCTCTAAATCTCTAAATATTTTAGTCTCTAAGTCTCTTAGTCTCTATGTCTCTAAGTCTCTAATTGCTTAAGTCTTTAAGTCTTTAGGTCTCTAAGTCTCTAAGGGTCTAAGAGTCTTAAAGGGTTTTAGAGACTTAGACTCTTAGTGTCTTAGACTTTTAAGAGAATTAGAGACTTAGAAATGTAGTGACTTTGAGTCATAGAGACTTAAAGATTTAGAGACTAAGACACTTTGAGACTTAGAGACTAAAAAAGTTAGATACTTAGACTTAAGGGACTTAGAGTTTATGCGACTTAGAGTCTTAGAGACTTAGACCCTAAGAGATAAGACTCTTTGAGTCTTAAAGACTTAGAAACTTAGACGTTAGAGACGTAGAGACTTAGACTCTTAGAGACTTATACTCCAACCGCCTTACTAATAAAAGTCTGGTTTAAGCCAGGAGTAACATATTTACTTCGGAAGTAACTACTCTCAGAGTAAGCGTGGAGTAAGCGAAGAGTAATTTTCTACTAATAATCGCGGAGTAAGCGAGGTGTAACTACGCCAGCGTTACTCCACAATCAACGTTTGGCAACGTCTAAAAACCCCGTGTCGACTTCTCAAATCGAATGTTCAATCGATAGTTATGTTCAATTATCGATTTTACTGAGTCGTTCGGTGTCTGTTATAGGCAGTGTGTCGTGAATCAGCTGTGTGTGAGCATCAAAAAGTTTGTAGTCAGCATGGATGTCTTTAACGAAATCGAAGCCGTTGAAGCTGTGGAGGAAATTAATGTTATTGACATGTTTGATGAAGGCCGTTCGAGGAAGAGAAAATTGTATCGCCCAAGACGGAATCCTTTTGAAGAATATATGGCGGAGGAATTCCGGAGGAAATACCGATTTTCCAAGGAAGGACCGACGGAGCTCATTGATATATTCGGGGAGAGTTTATCATCTGAAAGTGCTCGAGGTGGTAAACTTTCCCCGGATATTCAAATACTTACAGCACTCAGGTGCTGGGGGCGAAATATGGTAACGTATTGTTGGATTGCTATTGCTGTATACTGCTAAACATTGTCACATAACCTATATTTTAATGTATAACCTTTCAGATGCAAGACGACTGTGCGGACTTACATGGCATTAGCCAACAGTTGGTCCCCAACATTTGCAGAAGGGTGGCTCTTAGTATTGCCAGAGCTAGGGCCAACTATATTTACATGCCCCGAACAGTCGAGGAGGAAACACAAGCCGCTCGTTCATTCTCATCAATAAACGGATTCAGTAATGTGATTGGTTGCATTGACTGTACTCACATCCGTGTTCCAAACATGAGAACAGATGCAGGGCAGAATTTTTTTAACAGGAAAGGCTTTCCATCGTTGAATGTTCAGGTACTTGCATATAGTAATTGTTTATTTAAAAAAATCATCAGTATAAAGTAATTGCAAAACATACAACTCTACATTCTAAAACATATTTTCAGGGCGTTTGCAATGCTAATATGAAATTCCTGGACATTGTGGCCCGATGGCATGGAAGTGTCCACGATGACAGGATCTTTAATGAATCCCGACTGAAGCGGAGATATGAGGCAGGAGAGAATAGAGGGAGGTTGCTTGGGGACTCTGGATATCCCTGCACTCCATATTTATTAACACCTGTGCGCAATCCAAGGCGTGCAAATGAGCAGGCATATAACACCAGCCACAGAAGCACACGCAATACGATAGAAAGGTGCTTTGGACTGTGGAAAAGCCGCTTCAGGTGTTTGTTATCAGGTAATTGATCTATGACCATTACATTTATTGCATTCTCACATCGGGATTACTTCCATTTAATTGTGAAATATTTATTAAAATAATAAAGGAACTTTTGTTCACAGGATTCAGAACCTCACTGGAGCAGACAAAAGTCAGTATTGTGGCACTGGCAGTGCTTCATAACATAGCAATTTCTTTAAAGGAAAGAGAATTTCCTGTAGAAGATATAATTGAAGAGCCAGAGCTAGAGCCACTTTTTCTTGGAAATCCTCGTGGACTTGGTATACGTGCAGCGTTCATCCACAACAATTTTTGATTGCTCCAGGAACGTCTAGCTAAGAGTAAAGAATCTCACAGTTGAGAAGTGCAGACTTGAAGATTTCCACAGTTCTCGTAAAAAAAAGTGCTTGTGGATTTCATAGGAATAAGTTTTAATGGTTGTAATAATAAAAGTAATAAAGAATTATGTAGAAAAATTTTATTTAGTTTTCTTTAAGTTTACTCTCGTACAAACACATAATTCTTTTCATTATTTCGTTCTGCTCATCCATACATTTTTTCCTTTTATCACTCTCCTCCTGAATACATTTCATTTTCAATCTTTGTTCTTCAATTCTTAATTTTTGTTCTTCTATCTTATATTTCCTCTCTATTAGAATGAGCTGATGTTCTTCTTCCTGCCTTTCGTTCTGTCTTTCTCTCATTCTTTCCATTGACAGAAATGTGTTTTTTTTAATTCGAATTCCTGTAATAAATAAAATTGATCTTATGAATTTTGATGGGACACCATGTTTTTGCCTTGTATTATTAAAGACTGAATGAATCCTTTTCATACCTTTGTAGTAGATCTTGAATGTTTTTCAAGATCATCATCAGTTGTGGACCTTTGTCCAGATTTACGACCTTGAAAAAGATTTAGAAAATTTTGTACATCAGACATTTATTGCATTCTCACCACAGTTGATTTATCAAATTGTCATGTATCTAGAAGTCATAACATTTATAAAGAATTCTGCATAATTTCTTTTCAAACCTTCGTGGCAGTTTTCCCGCTTCTTGGTGTCACCGCATCCCTACTTAAGGCAGGGGCACCAATTTTTGGCTGGCCCTCTGAATTGAGGTTCTGAAAAATATTTAGAAACAAGGTTATACATCAAACATTTACTGCATTCTCACCTCAGTTGCTTTTATCAAAGTTGTAATGTTTGAAATAGTCATAAGATTGATGATAATTAATTAGCATGATTTCTTTTCAAACCTTTGTGGCAGTTTTCCCACTTCTTGGCGACTCTGCCTCTGTAGTTGGGGCTGTGTCACCAGTTCTTGGGCCCTCTGAATGGAGGTTCTGAAAAATATTTAGAAACAAGGTTATACATCAAACATTTACTGCATTCTCATCTCAGATGCTTTTATCAAAGTTGTAATGTTTGAAATAGTCATAAGATTGATGATAATTAATTAGCATGATTTCTTTTCAAACCTTTGTGGCAGTTTTCCCACTTCTTGGCGACTCTGCCTCTGTAGTTGGGGCTGTGTCACCAGTTCTTGGGCCCTCTGAATGGAGGTTCTGAAAAATATTTAGAAACAAGATTATACATCAAACATTTACTGCATTCTCATCTCAGATGCTTTTATCAAAGTTGTAATGTTTGAAATAGTCATAAGATTGATGATAATTAATTAGCATGATTTCTTTTCAAACCTTTGTGGCAGTTTTCCCACTTCTTGGCGACTCTGCCTCTGTAGTTGGGGCTGTGTCACCAGTTCTTGGGCCCTCTGAATGGAGGTTCTGAAAAATATTTAGAAACAAGGTTATACATCAAACATTTACTGCATTCTCATCTCAGATGCTTTTATCAAAGTTGTAATGTTTGAAATAGTCATAAGATTGATGATAATGAATTAGCATGATGTCTTTTCAAACCTTTGTGGCAGTTTTCCCACTTCTTGGCGACTCTGCCTCTGTAGTTGGGGCTGTGTCACCAGTTCTTGGGCCCTCTGAATGGAGGTTCTGAAAAATATTTAGAAACAAGGTTATACATCAAACATTTACTGCATTCTCATCTCAGATGCTTTTATCAAAGTTGTAATGTTTGAAATAGTCATAAGATTAATGATAATTAATTAGCATGATTTCTTTTCAAACCTTTGTGGCAGTTTTCCCACTTCTTGGCGACTCTGCCTCTATTGTTGAGGCTGTGTCACCAATCCTTGCGCAGTCTGAATTGAGGTTCTGGAAAATTTAGGAACAGTGTTATAAACAGTTTAGGAACAGTTTATTGCATTCTCAGAATTGCTTGTATCAAATTGTAATGAATTTAATAGTCATAGGTGATTATAATAGGATTAGAAAGAATGATTCCTTTTCACACCTTTGTGGCAGTACCGTCCTCTCTCCACCAACTGCAACTTGGCAATTCATGTAGGTCTATAAGACTCTGAAAAATATTTAGAAAAAATTTGATGTATAAAGCTTTGCAATAACACTTATTACATTCTCATCTCACAGTCGCCTCTATTATGGTGTAATGTATTCACTGAGAAAGTATACAGTTCTCTCAAAACACACATGTAATATGAATTGTATATTCACAATCCACAAGCCAATATTGGATGTTAATAGGAACACAAGGAAGAACATGATATACTTTTAAAGATAACTCCTTAAAACCAGAGAATCAATTTTCAATACCTGCCTCACAAACAAACAAAGATCTGGTAGATGTATAAGCCAATGTCAAGAAAACTACAATACATCTCACATTTCACACTAAATAATTAATTTTTATGTTTTTATTACTTTTTCATGACACCTGGCATTCAAATAGATATTTTCTTTGAATTGGTAATTACATCAGATATGTTTGATACATCATTTAATTCTACATTGAATTAATTTATTCATGTATCTTCAAGCAATTTCCACTTAATAAAATACATGCTCATAGAACAGCAAGAATTTTCATGAACATAATTTAATTCTTTAATGTGATATACAATGTCTGGTGCCAATTTCTGTAAAACTGATTTATTACAGAAGCATTGTGCTTTTTACTTCACTTAAACTGAAAAAAGCTTATCGATTGATCTCTCAAGTCTGTGACACCCTGAACATTATCAATATCTCCATCGATAGAGCATTGTCACCAGCATTAACATTTCTTATGCAACACTTTAATAACATAACTATTCATTAAAGTAACTATTGTTTTCATTTCCATTCATATTTGAGAGCAAGGTAATTAAACCAACAGCAACTTCATAATCACCAGCCTCAGACAAATGAGTAATTTACTACACAACAGCAAAGCATTTCTCTAGTTGTAAAACTAACATTAATCATAAATAATTGCAAACTCACTTGATTATGAACGACATCTACTTCTTGAATAACATCATTATGGTCTGAATCCGCCTGAACAACAGAATGAAAAAGTTATATATTGTATACACTGTACTTATAAGAAAAAATAATGTAAGGTATTACTTACATCACAATCAAAATCATTCGTTCCACCTTGTAATTCCAGTGGAATCATCTCCAAAATCTCAACAGATTCTTGGGACGGCAACGTCGGCATTGGACCACCGCCGGTTTTTTTCAGGTCGCTCTTATAATTCGACACTTCCTTCTTTGATTTTACTTTCATCCCCTTCCACTGAATTTTAATTTGCACAAGGTCTCTTTTACGGGAATTTAAACTATTAAACCTAATCAAATGTAAAGCATACACATTTATGAAAGAGAACAGAATACATTGAAGCAAATGGATACACACAGCTGTACTTTTTTTAGTACATACTTCTCCGTAATTTTTTTCCACGTCTCCGCCTTGGCTTTGTTCATTTTCGTGTTGTTGCCCTTGGCATTCAAAATGTCTATTTCCTCCCGAATTAGGGCCAACAACAATTCCTAGAGCAATATCAGTCAAGTTATTAACACATGCATAAAATCGTTCTCGTTATTGAAGAAAAAATACATTTCCAAAAATACAAAAACCTTTCATTAGTATTAAATAATGTACATACCTTCTCTTCCATGTCCCAATTCTCACTACGGCTTCTCTTGTCCATTATTCAGGTAAATTAATTGAGTAACCACAAACCACAACCTCAACCACGCGAACGAACAGCAAACGACCACGTGCTACCTTCCCGCTACCAAATCGCACTACTTCACGCTTACTCCCAGCTTACTCCGTGCTTAAACAAGGGGTCGACTGGGAGCAGCGGTTGCCATGGTAACTGCGCCGCTCTTACTCCCAGCTTACTCTATGCTACCGTTACTCCACGTTTATTAGTTAAGATTTCGCCAACTCCTGACTTACGCCAGAAGTAAATTTTACTCCGTGTTTATTAGTAAGGCGGTTAGAGATCTAGGGACTGAGAAACTCTAAGACTTAGGCTCTTAGAAATTTAGTGTTAGAAACTTAGAGACTTAGACTCCTAGAGACATAGTCTCTTAGTCTTAGACTTTTAGAGATTTAGAGACTTTTAGACATAGAGACTTAGAGACTAGGAGACTAGGAGACTTAGAGACTAAGAAATTTAGACTCTTAGAGCCTCAGAGACTTAGAAACTTAGAGACAGACTCTTAGTGACATAGAGACTTAGAAACTTGGAGTCTTAGACTCTTAGACACTTTAAGACTTAGAAACGTAGAGACTTAGACTCTTAGGGACTTAGACTGTTTGTCTTAGACTCTTAGAGACTTAGACTCTTAGAGATTTAGATTCTTTGTCTTAGACTCTTAAAGACTTAAAGACTTAGACTCTTAAAGACTTAGTGACTTAGACTTTTAAAGACTTAGAGACGTAGACTTTTAGAGACTTAGAGACTTAGTTTCTTAGTGACTTAGAGAATAAGACTCTTAGAGTCTTATAGACTT
>BLKR01015025.1:32193-126994 GCA_011170035.1 Teleogryllus occipitalis
TATATTTAAATTTCAAATTGATAAATATATAATGCAAACGGTACACACCTGAATTATCATTTGCACTTTCCACTGTTACGGGTGCAACAGCTGCCTCGAAACGTCGTTTCGTAGATGGTCTGTTTTGTAAAGGTCTCGGAAAGTAAAAAATCGTGGGAACAGAATTTGTTAAGAAGTCTTCTGTCATTTACAAAATACATCCTCTTTTCTTCAAAGTGCATAGAGCATATAAAACTATATTTTGTGGGGTACCATTCATCCCTTTTCATGTTTACAACCCAATGATCGGTGAATTTTTCGTTTGCCAGTGGAAATCGACAAAAATACAATATATACTGGTAAATTACACATACTTATGAAATTATACTTTCAGTATGTACAATTAATACTTATCACTAGCACAGTTCACTGGAATGATGACATATAATATTTGTGAACACTGTTTTTACAAAAATTTTGAATGATAACAATATTTTCAAGATTACTAATAAAATAAAAAATACGTAATATTGAACGAAATTTCATGTGTAGATATAAGATATAATTATATTCAGTTAGGCTACCGACCTATATTCACTTATGTGAATGGTTGGCAATTAACATACTACATTATTCTGTGACAAACGGATCCATAACTGTAGTAAATATAAAAAAAATCCACTTACCTAAAATGAGATATCGTTTGTTTCATCACTTCTATTCGTGCAGTTGTAAGCAGAGCACACGTGAAAAGTTTTCACTATTTCCTGTTTTCACAACACCCACTTTCACTACACTGCAGAACAGACGCTACAGTTCAAAATTAAATAAAAAAGAACCTGTGGTTTCGTACTCCAGAACAATTAAACAACTTAAGACATGAACTGAAGACGGAGTTAATCCAGTAGCACGGTGATAAACTTGTTCTAGACACTCTGACACCTTCAAACATGGCGGCCATATTTCGCGAATATCGCGCTAGGAGCACTGATTAGATTTTTTAAGTTTATTGATTTAAAGATTTCAAATAAATCTTTCAAATCTTTGAAAACGGAGCTTTGCGTGTTTTCGGATTTTGCGGGTGCGTCGCTGATAGGCTTTTTAATTTTCCCCTCGCCAGTAACCCGGGCGAGGTGGGAATTTATTCGTTAAAGGGTGTACATAATACTCCAACATTGCTGCTGGTGGAGCTGCAGGGAGGGTTTTTAACTTAAATTTACTTAAAACTTTGTACAAATGCCTCTTTGGGCGATTGCAGAGTTAAAACATTTCGTGAAAGACAATGACAAACCATTTACTGTTGTTTTACCCTTAAGTTCAATCCCCAGTTCTGGGGTTCTCTACGAACGTAGTTTCATTTTTGCGTGACCATGAAAAGGAACGTGTCATAGACAGAAACAGGTCTTGGTCTCAAGTTTTCTGTGCATACAATTCTTACAGTATGGGTCTGATTGTCCAGTATCTACTTTCTTTTGCTCTTCTGAAATGCTATTGTCATAAATATTCAGGTTGAATCTCAACTGTGAAATTTCAATTTAAATTTATTTCATGTTACATAATACATGAATATGTGCATACCAAGGCCCCACAAATACTGATACATTGTTGAAATGCAAGACGTGCCAAATAAGTCAAAGATGAATATTTTATGAACTTGTAACACTTAATTGTATCAGTTTTATAAAGCTCAAATGCGACTGTTTATATCGCGTCGTCCATATACTTTGGGCACGTGTAACGGCATGTTTGAAATTTAAAGAATGCATTTAAACTTTTACTCTAAAAAGGTCTTTACCTGGATAAGTTCATTTAATTAACTAAAGATTCTTGGGAAAATGTGAGTTTGTTACATGTCTTAAGGTACTTAATACATTTCTAAGAATAATCCCTTATGGCTCGACCCACACTCCATTAAAATTTATTTAGGTTAATTGATCATCCTGCAGTATTTCTTTAATAAGAGTACACTACATGAGCAGAATTTTTCAAAACTTTTTACAAACTTATGCACTGGAAATATGTCCATGAACTTATTTCTTTATAAGAATTTTCAGTAAACAGGGTATGCAGTTACCTTGAAAAGTCATTTGAATCTATATTAAAATATACCAATTCTAAAGTTCCCACCAACCTACAGGTAGAATCTTGATATGATGAATCCTGTGTTAGGTTTGAAATTACGGATAATTAATGGTTCTTTACCTACGGTAGAGAAATTGAAAGTTTTCTCCAAACGAAAATGGCCACTTACAGGATGCAAATAACATCCTTAATTAGCTAATACCCTCCTCTCTAAACTAGATCCCAAGTGAGAATAACATCTGTAAGAAAATAATGTAAGCTTGCAATGAAAATATAAAATTGATTTTCCCCCACATTTTTGAATTACTTGTTTTCTATATACCAATCTTGCAAATATTGTAATAAAAACAAGATTGTACAGGTTGCAGCAAAAATTACCAAAATTGCTCAGAAGGCAAAATAAGACTGCTCATGATTCAATACATTCAAACATTTGACCTGAAAAAATAAATTTTCCAAAATAAAATTTTTTATAGTACTTCCATCAGTGGTTAACAAATACAATGCACATGTCTCATTAGGAATAAGAAGTTATTACAAACACTTATGCTATTGATTCATAAGGTGAATTGTTTTATGGCAATGTTGCCTAACTAATTCTTTATGCAGTAAACTGCTGTTTGTTTTGGCTATATGGTTAAGTCTTACCTTAAGATAAAGTTCTACAACTAATTTTACAATTTGTAGAATTTGATTTTGTGAATACATTTCATCAAGAACATGTTCATGGAGGTCACCAAAAAGGTTCCTCCTGACAGCATAACTTAGCACCACATGCTTAACAGAAACCAACTCACTTGGTTTAGGAAATTTTGACACCTTCATGAGGGTCCTTAAACCCTTCTCTGCTTCCATGCGGATATCTACCACTTCCTGACGTGGTGTATTCAGGCCTGCATTATTCCTAGCATGCAAAACATTTGAAAATTGGATTCCCTCCTTATGCCTCAACAAACTCTTTGCAAATATTGCACTTCAACTTTGTTGTTACATTTCTAACAACAAATCCACATATGTAAACAACAACATAGCAAGCATATTCTGAGATCTGGGACCCAAAATAAACAGGCATATCTTTATTCAGAATGCTTTCCATTTCTCTATTCTGAAATGATGCTTCCTGAACAGAGTTGGTCCAGGAAAGCAGAGGAACATTTTCTAGTAAATCAGCATTGGCTTTGCTTTTGTGTTTGACCTCATTCCTCACCACAAGCCTTCTGTGCGCACCCTTAAACTCCAGAAGAGTTATTATTCCACCCAAATCTGCTTCTAATGGCACAAGAAAAGTTCCAGGTGGTCCTGACTGAATTTGTACGTACTTAAATAAGTTTCCCTGTCTTCACATACATTTGAAGTACGCCTTTGAGACACCTACAATTCAACCCGATAGGAAATGTTTTTCTGGGCCCTACAGCAATGAGCTTATTATTTACATCTCTTAAGCCCAATAAATACTGCTCCACACTGTCCAGAAAGGGACCCCAAACATGTTCATTATGAATTGTCCGAGAACCTTTATACCCCTTAGCTAATGGGTTCCTAGAATTGCAGATGTCAAAAAGTCTGTCACAATATCGGCAGAAGTCTGCTGTAGCCTCTGCTGACTTAAACTGTTCAAGTTTTAATTCTGCTTCCAAAAATTGGAGTGCATGACCTACAGAGGAACTCAACATTTGGGCGGCAAGCGAAACCTTCATTTTCTGTTTCATGTAAGCAATATGTTTGTTCCTAAGTTTATTGCTGAGTGTCAGCCCCTCCTGATACTGAATATCATTCAATTTCATAATAAATTCCCACTTTATGAGCCTACCTTCTCCATCATATAGAAATTTCTTATCACCTAAGAAATTCCTTGCTAATTTAAGCATGTGACGTGCATCTAGAAACACGTGCACTATTTACACGCTAGTCCATCAAACGTAACTCCCACTACAGTTACATTGCACTCGTGTAAAGACAACAGACTCTGCACCACTTTGGAAGCCTTCACTTCCACAGTTAAACTATTACATAAAAAATATGCCATGGGCACTTTCCATGAAGCGTTAACATCTGCCATTACAACTAACACTTCCTTAGCTGCAGCATCTTCATTCCCACAAATGTTCGCTCCCGTATCTACACTGCCAACAAACTTGGCCCCATCCCAATCCACCTGCTTTCTGATGGCCATTTCATCAAGAACAAGATTTACGTATATTTGGCTCCATCCTATTTTTTTTATTACAAATCGGCTTGTATCTGTGGATCAAATCAACAAGAACTTCGTTCTCTTCTGCAGAGAAATTTACAGTGAGAGTTCTTTACGCCATTGTAAATTTGTTCAGCAAAACAAATCTTCCACGATCTCGGAAACGCTATTTTCACTCTTCAAGCTGGCTCAAACGCTCATTACAATTGAATGGCCGGGAATGTTTATACCCAGGTGTACAAATATTTGAATCAGTTATTCCATGTTATATATTTGATGCATCATATAAATATATACTGAATTTATTAGTTTATTCATCTGTGTGTTCAAGAAATTTCTACATTAGAAGATACACTGAACAAAAAAATTAATGGCAAAATATTATCACATTCTAGCAATACGGTTAGCAAGAATCCTTACAATTAATTATTTGTCAACATCAAAATTTGACTAACTACAAAATGAATCGCTAACCAAGAAACTTCTGAATTTTGGTTAGAATTCACATTTTGGGACATTAATCAAGCAGCAACTTTGAATTCACAGAGTCTTCTGCAAATCTAGTAATTCACTATATATCAAATTCTCTCATAAAACCAATAATATTAATTAACTTACCACGTTATGCAAGTTGCCACCACATATAATTACTGTTTCTAGATTATCAGGTTCCGCCTGTGAAAACAGCAGATAATGATTTTTTTAAAATTATTTTATACTTTACATATAAGTTTGGCTTGGTTATCTCAGACAGAAAGTTACGTCGCAATCAAATTCGTTTGTGCCTTCTGAAAAGTCCAGTGGCAGCAGGTATTGGATTTCCATGGCTTGTTGAGATGGTGGTGCCGGCATTGGGCCACCACCGGTTTTCTTCCTGCTCTGCTTATGGGCACTGATTTCCTTTTTAGAGGCAATTTTCGTACCTTTCCACTGTATTTTAATTTGTTTCAGGTCTCGCTTCCGCGAGTTATGGGCATTGAATCTGAACAAATGAACAATATAAACATTTTGAACGAGTAAAATACACCGAAGCGAATACACATTGCACTTCTGTAACATACTCATAAGTAAGATCTTTCCACGCTTGCGTCTTCGCTTTGTTCTCCGATGTCGAATTCTCTTTTTTATTTAAAATGGGAATGAACTTTACAAATTCCAAAAGCAGCTCCTGTAGCAAAATCAGCCATGTTAAATACGTACCGCATACGAAATCGGTTCTCGATTTCTAAAACCTGATACCGTTATTATAAAAATCATTTGTACATGATCTACATAACTTCTCTTCCCTCTCCCAATTTTCGCTTCTTTTACGCTCGATTTTAATATTCAATTCACCAAGCACAAGCACCAAACACAACACAGAAGCACAATTCCCAACACACCGCTACACACCACAACACGCGAGACGAGAATAAAGTTCGTTCTTCGAATACACCCGACTATGAGTAGCGGTTGCTATGGAAACTACGACACCCTTACTTCCATCTTACTCTACGCTTTCGTTACTCCGTTTATTAGTAAAGATTTTGGCTACTTCAAGCTTACGCTAGAAGTAAATTTTACTCAACGTTTGAGTAAGGCTTGTTTTGTTACTTTATTCTCTGTAAGCAGAGTAAACGTATTCACAACAGAGTTTCCAGTTCACGGCCTTGTAAAAACATACTTATGCATTTTGTACACCCATTAAAGGTAACTGGCGATTAGCTAAGGCCTCATTCACAATGCAAACGTAACGTGAGCCGTAAACTTTTCACGTAAAAACGAGCATTCACAATGGCAAACGTAAGCTGGAACGTAGGTTTTGCCTCAACCCATCAGAATTCAACATACTGATCGATTCGTTTCTAGCATTTTTTTCGACTCCAATCGATTTCGCCTTTTGCATTTGCGAGCAGCTGTTGCGCCCCTACCTATTGAGGTTATGCGAGCAGTGAGGTTTAAATTGTGTACCTTTAAATTACCTCACCTCCATCACTGCTATTACTGGCCTCTTCTATTGTAACCAGTTCACTATCTGGAACAATTTCACATTCACTAGTGGTGAAATTGTTGTAGGTCTTCCTCGCCTTAATATGATCATCAAGAAAAGACATGGCCTCCATCAATGGCCGTTCTTTTGAGATGATCCAGCCCCACTTCTAGAGGCCATTTCCATATTTTTTTCTCCTTACAATACCGTTCTCTCAGAGTTTTCAATCTAGTCTGGCATTCCGACGCCGGATGCTTTAACACCGGCAATTCTGGCCCACGTGTTCTCCTTCAACATGATGTCCTTATAACTTCCATGTCCTTTATCATAAATACACGGATTTTCTTGCACTAAACTAATTAATAATTCGTCGAAGGTCACAATTTTGTTTTCCATTTCGAACCAACACTTCGCCACTCGTACCAAAACTCCACAAACGTCTCTACTCTTATTTTCTACGCCGAAGCGCATTTCCCCCAGTAACGGCGAGGTTCCGTGGTGCAAAACTGATTTTGCCTAGCGTGTAGCACAATTCTTCCACGCATGGGTAACGAGATACCCCCGCTCATTGGAATCCACTTCTGCCAACCCCCTGCCGAGGCAGCAGACTTGTAAAAATTAGGAAGCGGGCCAGCAGCGCTGGAGGGGACTTGGCGGCTTGAGGTGCCACATAGGCCTCACACGTCGAGTGCTCGGCCACCCGCCGCCTTGCGTTACCGCAAGACTCGCATCCCATGGGAGCTACAAATATATAAAGGTGGAAGTTGAAGGCTAGTGGATAGGAGTTAAAGTTGATAGGTGGATAGTGCGAGAAGGCTATGTACAAAGTTGGCCCGTTGCTGCTCCTATCCGACACCATCGTAGTCCATGAACATACGGTGGATCTCAATCGAGGACCGGAGAGCCACGAGAGAGATTGTCCTCATGTGCATGTCTGACGTGATGCCGAGCTGCCGGAGCGCCGCGATGGTCTGCGGAGGCATGGCTCCCGTGTCGCCCACGACGATAAGGAGCACGCTGGCGCTGTCCGTCTTCAGTAGCTGCGCCACGACCGGGAGAGCAGGACGGCACTTCCTGATCTTCTCCGCGGCCAGTCACGTCGACCACAAAGGCCCCTCCCTCATTCAACACGGTGAGGTCGGGTTTGAGTCTGGACCCGTCAGGGAGACCGAGAGAGACTTCGCTTGATACCGATGTCCCCATTTGCTCCAAGAGGCGCGCCTCGACGAAGTGTTTAATTTCATCGTGCCGGTTGATGCGCGCCGCCTTGGTGCAGACGCAGAGGCCCAGCGTCTCGGGCGCAGCATGACATCTTCTGCAGTTGATATCCTTCTGCGGGATTGCCCTGTGGAGTGATGTTCGGTTCCCCGCTTCAACAGGGGCTTCGCTAAGAAGGCATTGCCCACCGGGTCTTCAGCGTGCGCCAGTGCTGCCTTTCCTTGGCAGCTTAGACGAGTCCATCGCTGGAACTCTGCCTTGAGCTGCCGTTTCTTAAGTAACACCACGTCTTCTTGTGTGGAGGGCCAAGTGATACGGGAGGCGGCCGCTGCCCGCTTCAGGCGGGATTCGGTGTCTTGACACCGGGTGATGTCCTCGCCACCTTGCAGCCCAACGCAAGGGCGACCCGTGGCACCAGCTGCGAGAGCCTCTGGAGCCCTAGGCCGCCGTCGCGCGGTCTGCAGTACAGGAGGTGGAAGATGTCCTTGATCGCTAGGCGAACAGCAACGGCTGGATATAGGCCTGCCACAGATGCAGCTTCTGGTAGGGCTTCAGGGCTGCACTCTGTACCCGACCCAATGCGTTCTGGAAGCTCACCGACAGGTCAAGGGCGTCGAAGCCCCGCCGAGGCGAGTAGCTAATTCCCAGGTATCGCAGCGATTGATCGCTGCGATGACCTGGGATTCCCCCCCCCCCCCTCCCCCCCAAAGATGTGCGCGCTTGGGTCGATTATGGTCCAGGTTCTGTGGCCTGCCCTGATCTGGAAGGCGACGCTCTTTGAGGCCGCCACCTCCATGCCCAGGGCCTTAAGGTAAGTCTCCGTTACGCGGAGTTTGTCTTGGACATCTTGCGGGCTCTCGCCGAAGACCATCAGGTCGTCGGCGAATGCCAGGACGCCAAGACTTTGACCAGCTACCTCGAGTCCCGGTTGAGCTTCGAGCCGTCGAAGTAGCTGGTCCATGACTAGATTGAAGAGGAGAGGAGAGAGCGGATCGCCTTGTTTGACACCCCGACGGAGGCGGATATCTATGTCTCCGTCAGGGTGGGAGATAGAGGAGTGGACTTCTCGGTAAGAGTCCGTCACGAGCCGCACAAGAGCCGGCGGCGCACCTTGCCTTTCTAGGGCCCACGCGACAGCAGTGTGGAGGACGATGTCGAAGGCTTTCGCCACGTCCAGCTGGACACGCACTCCCCCATGCCGTTTCTTCATCGCCCTAACCGCTTCGTGAAGGATTTGAACATTCTCGAAGCAGCCGGGCTCAGATAGAAAGGCTTTATGTCTTGGGTTTAGCGTGACTCGGTCTCGCAGTCTCCTCTCCATGAGACCCCAGAAGGCCCGCGCTATCACTGATGAAATTGTGATAGCGGGTATTAAAGTGGTCCTGTTTCGAGACCACTCACTGGGGGTTAGGCCATTGAGGATGACCAAATTGTAAAGCCTGGCCAAATCGGCCATTGAACTTGCCCCCTTGTGATGCGCAAGTTTAATTCTGTCGGTTCCGGGGGCCGTGTTGCTCTTGAAGGAACGGATCTTTCGTTTCACGTCCATTGGAACGACAGGAGCAAACAGACTACCTTCGTTCATGAGATTTACCGGAGCCGAGTCAAAGGTTCTTAGGCCCGCGGCGTGTGTGTGTGTGGGGGGGGGGGGCAAGTCCCCCAGAGTGTTTGGTACAGATCAAACACTTCACTCCTCTCCACCATGGTTGCCTTGTCCGGCTCGCTTGCTGCGCCCGTCAGCAGGTGTTTCGCCAGTAGGCTCGGGTGATGCTCATAGAGCGTAGCGGAACCGCTTCCGTGCCTTCCTTCGTCCCCCATTGCGGGGCCTTTTGGACTTACAGCCTTGCCTGGGGGGCTCGACCGCTTCCAGGCCGTGCTCCTCTAGGAGCTTGTATATCCGGTCTAGTTCCATCTGTGTAGTAGATGGCTACGCTCACTGGCGAGGCTTCGGGGGGGGGGTCGGGCATTAGGCAAAGAGCCTCTCTAAGTCTCCCTTCCCATTCCTGCTGGGGAGGGGCATCCATGGCAGGATCTGTGCGAGGAGATCCACTTGGAAAGTTTAGCGGAGCCTGTATAGGGGACTCGGTTTGGCGGGCACTCTGTAAAGGAGTGGCGGCCTGGAGTGCTCTGTAGAGGGGAGCTAGTGACTAGATTCGCCTTGTAGAGGGAGGCAGTTAAGATTTAATGGTCCCTGTCAAAGGGGGCCCGGGAGTTGGGCGTGCCCTGTAAAGGAGGGGATGCGCCGGTGTTCCGTGAGTAGATTCGTTCATGTTGCCGCGAGTAGGACTGCTTTGGCCTCCGTCCCCGGCCACTGGGTCCTCAGGTGCGTTGCTGCCGGAGGTGGGGTGGTTTCTCTCCCCCAGAGCAAGGCGAGACGTCTCGCGTACGCCTTTTCACGGCGCTTGTCAGCAATCTGCTTCTTCGTCTTTCCCATCTCCCTCGCCAGTTCGTCCGGGCTGATATCTGGGTTGGTCAGCTCTATCTCCAACATTCTTTGCAATTCATCGGCGCTGAAGGCCTTTCCCCCCGAAGCGGCTTCAGGCTCCCAGCACCCGGGCTGCTGAACTCTGCCATTCTCTCCTCGTTACGGAGAAGGGGGTTCGCCGTTCTTTTATGCTGTGAGACGCCTGCCTTGGACCGAAAGGAGAGTCTACACTCTTCGCACTTCGGCCCTTCGATAGGGACCTTCCTGCCTTTGCACTTGGGCACATGGCAACATGCCGCGTGGTAGCTCTTATATTGTTTACTGCATAGAGCACATGTGAACAATGGCTCATAAAAGTGAAGCTCCCTGTAGTGGAGCGAAGCATTCTTTGGATCTGTGAGGAGATAGTCTCCTTTTCCTGCAACCGCGCAGTAGTCGCAAGTGCCAACCGTGAAAGGCAGTTCAATAACGGGTGGCCCTTCTTCCCTAGCCCCCACCGCACACACACGTGAATTCGCCCCCGGCGATCCGACCGGGCAAGTAACGCCGGACTTAAATTTTTCTGGTGTGCCTGCCATGTTGCCTAGAGGTTGCCTAATTTGGGCATTCTAAGACGCGGGCGCACCACCACCCGCGAATCTCCTACTCGCGCCTGACGGCGACGCGAGCTTTGGGGGCGTTTTTAGTGCCCCCAGGGGCCGGAAGCAGCCTCCTGAGCTCCGAAGAGCACCCCTTATACAGGGGGTTACTCGGCTGTCGCCAGTGTCCCCGTTAGCGTTATCTAGCTGGTACCGCGAAGAGGTGGGGATTGACTTGGAGGCACGCCGATCTCGGGGAGTCCGCCCCGAGTGGACTGCAGGCCGCCCCTGCAGGTTGCCACCTGACCAACCAATACACACGCATAAACAAGAATCGATCTGGAGTCGACCTTCCTTCTCGTGGATTTTGTTGTGCATTTGTTGTTTTTCATGCTGCTCTCTGATTGGTCTTCGGTAGAATTTTGACGTAAACTTAAACGGAGAAACTTGGAGCTTGCGAGCTCTTTAAGTTTACGTCTCACGTCTACGTTTACGTCAAGGCATTGTGAATGATATCGCTTTATAACCCATTTTTAGATTTTGCGGCTACGTTACGGTTACGTTTGAGTTTGCATTGTGAATGAGGCCTAACCGAAGCCGCGGAAGCGTTGGTGAAACGGAACAAATCTTAACGGGGACGATAATTTGAACGACTCGTTTACTAACGTCACGTTAGGTGTATGTTGATGAAACCGGCCCTATGGCTTCTCCCAATATCGTTTAAGGACAAGTCTACACATCTTTTTGGCCACCTCAATGACCATGTCAGTATTTTCGCCAGCCTGCTCTTCTACGCCAAATATACGCAGATAATTTCTTCTGCTGTACATTTCAAGGTGGCCTTTCTTCAGATCCAGCTCTAAAGTTGCGAATCTCACGATCACGTGTTTTTTTGGGGGGGGGCAAAGATATAATCAGACTTCAATCGATAACCATTGATTCCTGCAACTTCGTGGCCACTATACCAGTAAAAGTGAAGGCAAGACAATGTTTTTCACAGCCTGGTGCGGGCTGCGTTCGCCGGGAAGTACGGGGCCGAACACTTCCAGTAGGCGAGCCCGGAGCGCTCCAAAAGACGTCTTCACAGTACGAAGGACATGTAAAGACTGCATTGTCAGCAACATCGACATCTCTTTTGCAAAACTTTAAAGTTAACTACTTGGTATGTACTTAATGTTTTGATTTCGATTCATATTTGAGAGCAAGATAATTAAACCAACAGCAACTTCTTAATTACCAGCTTCAATCAAATAAGTAATTTACTACACAAGAGCAAAGCATTTCTCTAGTTAGAACTAAAATTAACTAATAATTGCGAAGCAAACACCATCTACAACTACTTCATATCTTAATTTCGATCGGAATCTGCCTGAAAAACAATGAAAAAGGTATATATTGTATACACTGTACATATAAGAGAAAATAATGTAAAGTACACCTCGCCAAAGTCAAAATCGTTAGTTCCACTTTGAATTTCCAGTGGAGTCAGCTCCAAAATATCTGTTGCTTCTTGCGACGGCATCGTCATTGTACCAACGCCGGTTTTGTATGTAATAATAATAATAATAATAATAATAATAATAATAATAATGTCTTTATTTCTGGCGAGGCTCAGGCCGTAAGGCCTGCTCTTCCGCCTAACCAGTTAAGTATTTACATTTACATAATTACAATTGAGGCATTCGGGCGAAAATAGTGATAACTCACATTTCACGTTACTTACGAAATTGCAATGATCGTAATAGCTAACGGTGATGTGCTACGCATAACTAATGAAACAAGGTGTGAATGTATTTTCATAGCCAATTTTCATGATTCTAAATTGAAAATGATGATATTATAAAAAATCCATGATTCTTATTTACAAGAGGGGCGTGGTAAATCAATAATATTACTTTCGAAAAATGCCAGGAATTCTCCTATATCCCGAATGCCTCAACTGTGAACAAATTTTAAGGAGGGCAGATTTTACATTTATTTCTGGGATGCAAGACTAGGGGCCATCCCGGCACACGCCTTAAGCGATTGAGTAAACCCAGGAAAACCTCAGTCAGGGTGGGGGCTTCGGGCCGTAACTCAAGAGAAGAAAACACGAAGATTAAAGGAAAAGTGAAAAGGCAGCATGAAGAATAGAGGGAGTTAGAATGAATTAGGAAAACTGGGGAAAGTGGGGAGAGGGGAAAGATAATATAAATATAACATTATTCATGTACATAAATGCAGTTTTCGTAGGTTGGCTGTGGCAGTTGGCTGAGGTCTTCAAGATAATCTGTAACAGAAAAAAAAACAGGAACAGAAAGCAGGCAAGTGAACAAGATAAACACAACGTAGCACGAAAATATTATACAATACAGTGTGAAAATGCATGAAAGTCTTATCTAATATGTAATATACTTGTTTTGAGGCATTTGATTAGACAGGAAGATATGTTAGGGCTTTCAGCGATAGCGTAAGGAGGAGAATAATACAGAAGAGGAGCTTGACGTCTTTAAATGTAATTGAATTTGATCAGTGATAGCGGTCGCGGTGTTTAATTAGGGTGTGAAAATAGGAATAGGGGCTTGTGTTATTTATAGTTAATAGTTTTGATCCAGTCACTGAGTTGGGTTTTAAATTTTCTGAAACCACAAATTTGTTTTAGATATGTGGGTAGAGCGTTCCATATTCTAATTACAGTGACAGTAAATTACTTACTGTAGGATACCGTGTTGTGCCGAGGTATATAGTAATCGCGAGGAACGTGATCGTTCCAGCGTCAGCATTTTAAAGTTGTGCGATAAGTGCGTTTGATAGCTATTATTCAAAATTTTATGGAGTAGGAGGAGGCGATGTAAAGTTCTTTTTTCGATTGAGAGAATTTTTATTGGACCGTAAAATTCCGATACATGATCGTATCTCCTAAGATCGAATATGAAACGGATGCATGCATTTTGCGCTATTTGTAATTTGCGTTGTTGTTTGACCTTTAAGCCCGTAAGTAAGAAATCGCAATAATCGAAATGGGGAATTATGAGTGAATTTACTTGGCTTATGCAAGTGTTAATAGGTAGTAGTTCTCTGACACGTTTTAAGGAATGGAGGCCTGCGAAGACTTTCTGGCAAATCTTACCTACTTGCGTGGTCCAGCTAAGTGTGTTGTCTATACATATAATATATATTCCTAAGTTCTTTACATCACTACACCAGGGGACAGGAGAGTTACCAATGCTAATTTCCGGTAGGGGAGATTTCCCAACTTGTTCAAAGCGTTGCGAGAGCCTATCACTAAGCACTGCGACTTCATTGGATTTAATAGGAGACCAAGGGATTCTGCCCATTTATTGAGAAAATTTAAATCGTTTATTTTCTGGGCTAATGAGTTTAACTCCGATGGGTATCCCTTACATAGATCCGAAGGTCGTCAGCGTACATTTTGTGTTCACAGTAACTGAGGCATTGTCCTACGTCATTTACATAAATTAAAAATGCTAAGGGTCCTAGAACTGTTCCCTGCGCAATACCACGGGAAGTTTTAACGGCAGAGGATTGCTTTTCATCAGATACAACAATTTGTTGTCGATTTGAAAGATATTGAGTAAACCATCTTATTGTGGGTTTAGCGAAACCCAATATTTTCATTTTTCAAGCAGAATTTCGTGATCGACCGAATCAAATGCTTTACTAAAATCTAGGAGAACAAGTATTGTTATTTTGCTTTTGTCAATGGAGGATCTAGCGTCCTCGATAATATTTAAGAGAACAGTTCCTGTGTTTCTGCCTGATCGGAAGCCGTATTGTTGATCACATATCAGATTTTTGCTTTCGAGGTAGTACTTATAATTTGACGTCGCGCAACTTTTTCCAGAGCTTTTGAGATTATAGGTAGAATGCTTATTGACCTGTATTCTGGAGGGTTTGTGGTAGTTTTAGGGAGTGGGTGAACAAGTGCGGTTTTCCATGAGTTTGGGTACGTTGCACTTACTAGAGAAAAGTTTGTCAGTTACAATGGGATATATAACTTCGGCACTGAGTTTTAGTAATTTGGCATTGATGTTATCTGTGCCTGCGGCGTTTGATTTGAGGCTCTGAATGGTTTTAAAAATTTCATAATGATTTGTAGATGCGAAAAAAAATTATTCCTGTGTGTTCCGAAACGTCTCGTAAGGTTGAGAGAGTTTTGTTTTTTAAGAAATAGTCGAAGTGAGGAGCCATGTTAGCAAAATGCTGGTTAAAGGCGCGTCCACACGATGCGTCTTTTCTGTACGTCACGGGAATAAAATTGCATGCGCCAAGTTGAAAGACGAACGTTCAACACAGCGCACGTGCGCTACCCTGACCACACGGTGCAACTGTGCGGTGCGTCAGTTCTGTTTTGTACAATGGATCCAGCAATTTGCGCGGCAATTTCGGCAGCTTATTTTATAATAAGTCGGAAGAAGAGAAAAAGAGAGAGGCGCATGTGGATGAGAGAGTACTTCATGCAAGGAAAACACAGCATTATTCGTGATTTGCGAAGCGACCGTGATTTATTTAAAAACTTTACGAGAATGTCTCCTGACGATTCTCGTTTTTATTGGAACTTTTGAGGGGACGTATTTCAAGACAAAATACGGTGATGAGGAGTGCAATACCAGCAGAAATCAATTACTCTGCGTTACCTTGCTACTGGTGACTCTTACACCAGCCTAAGTTTTGTTTCATGTTTCGAAACAAAGCATTTCAGAAATAATTCCTGAAACTGCAAGATGCATCAAGGACGTTCTTGGGGACTACGTAAAGGTAAGCAGTTTTTTCTGAAACTATTCTTTATCATCTTGCATGATAAATACATAATCATGATCCAGACTGGGCATGATGGTGGAAGTGGAGGGTGGTGGTGAGGATTGAGGCACGGAACTAATTGTTATAAATAAATACATATAGGTAGGCTGTTTTTTGTAAAACTTTTCTTTATTATATTACATGTTAAATACATAATCATGATCTGGAATGGTCACAATGGTGGAAGAGGAGGAGGAGGGTGGTGAGGAGGAGAAGGATTGGGGCAAGGAAATAATTGGGACTGCAGGATGCGGGGTGGAGGAGGAGGTTGTGGTTTGGGGCACACAAACCATGTTCGCAGCACTTAAATTCTCTTCGCTTAGCTCTATATTTGTAATGGTTTTTAATAGCTCTAATTGTGCTATTTTCCGTAGTCTTTCACTATTTAAATTTTCAATTTTTTGGGCTATCAATTCACCAAAACTGGAATATTCACTCCTTCGTTGCATCACTGAAAATGCCTGATTCATAATTTTGAACGCATGCTCTTCCTTTTCATCATTCGTCCTCTTCTTGGACCTGCGCTGGGGGGTGGGAGTGGATGACTCTATGACAGGGCTTGGTTGACTGTCAGGCGACAGTATGTCTTCTGTCCCATCTGTCATGTCTTCAGTTTCTAAAACTACCTGCAAAAATTAAGAAAATTTTATTTTTCAGAAGCCAGCTAATGAAGAAGAATGGGAAAAAATATCTGAAGATTTCAACAGGAAATGGAATTTTCCCAATTGTATTGGGGCTGTTGATGGAAAGCACGTTACCATACAGTGCCCTGATAACAGTGGAAGCACGTTTTTTAATTATAAAGGCCATTTTAGCATTGTCCTCATGGGAGTGGTAGATGCCAATTATTGTTTTACTTACTGCAATGTTGGCTGCCAAGGTAGAATTTCAGATGGTGGGGTTTTTAAAAATACAGAGTTCAGAAGGAAGCTCTTCAGTAATGAATTGAAATTGCCCCAACCAAAACCCCTTCCAGGGCGAATTACCCCAGTATCCCCTGTTTTGGTAGCAATGATGCCTTTCCCCTATCCCCAAATATAATGAAGCCATTTAAAGTGGATTTAACCCGTTTTTGCCCGAGTTTTTTATTTTGAATATTTTGACCAAATATATGTTTTAAAATGTTGATGTAGCTTCAGTAATGATGGAAAAAAATATATTGTTCGAATACCTCACACCATTTCGGTAAAATGCCTTGTTCCCAAATGGGAACACCAGGAGCGAATGGGGTCGTATACAATTTTCTCGTTTGTGTTCACCAGGACACTAAAGATTTTCGAAATTGCCGCAAATGTCATTTGTTTTAGGTAAATGTTTCAGGAATATTTAAGTTTTTTCACAATTATTCGAAATATTTTATTTATAACATATAATATCAGAAACAAAAAAATAAAATCAAACCTGAAATACATTTTTTTTTTTAGAAATAATTACACAATGAAGAACACAAGTGAAGCAAATGTTTTTGATGTGAAATGTTTTATTTGGTATGATATTCTTTGAAACAATGCCCATGTAAGTTTACTTTGCATTTTTCGCACGATTTTCTGGAATTTTTTTTGCAAATGGCACATCTGTTTTGTTTTGCTGCATCCACCAACCAGTGATCCTTCAAGTCAAATCTCACTGTTGATATGGTTCTTTTTAGTAGAGGTTTTGAAGTTTTAGGCCGACCGCCCGATGACGGAGGTACAGCATATTTCTGCAAGTAAGTTTGAGTTATGTGTCTTCTAAACGCCAAGCTGTCCAAAACTGGATTGTTTTTTCCTTTTCTGTAAAGTTGCCAAGCATTCTGCACAGACGTATCTATACAGAATACAAATATTGGCCACCACCATTTTTTTGATCGAATGGATACTCTGTAATTAGAAATATTCTCGTCCATTCGATCGACTCCGCCCATATATTTGTTATAGCAAGAAATTACATGAGGCTGAGGTACAATAATTTTTTTCTTTTCCTTTTGAGACCACCTACTTGCTTCAGTAATCGGAAATATAGTGTCACAGTTGCTTACCACATGGACTGGACGATTGTCATTCCACACTACTACAGCACATCCTGAATTTATTTCTGAACTGTAGTCAATTGCACCCCGTTTTTGTTTCTCAATACTTTTGTTTTGTGCCAAGGGGCATTTTCCTATTCTGTTAGACATTATTGTACCAGTATAACCAATGCCCATTTCTTTCAGTTTGGCAGCCAGCGGAAGAGACGAAAAAATCTGTCTGCGTATATTTTGTATGGAGCTTTTGGTAGCTTGTCAATCAATTTGAGGACGACATGCTCACCCAAACTGACGTTCCGCGGCCTGTCCTTGTCTTTTCCTCCGTATGGGTAGAATTGCAGCAGATAACCTAAGGGCTCACAGATGCACCACATCTTGTAGCCAAACCTTATTGGCTTTCCCTTCAAGAACTGCTTTGCTCCATGCTTGCCATAGTACGGAACCATACTTTCATCAATTGATAATGTTTCTATCAAGTGCGCGTGGTTCAGAAACCTTTCATTCAAAAAAGTAATCAGAGGTGTTAATTTAGAGAATTTATCTCCTTTATCAAGATTAGAATTATCAGCGCAATGAGAATACTTTTTTAGAATTTCAAATCTATTTCTCCTCATAGCGTTACTAACATAGGTATTGTACGTCTCACTGTCTGTCTCCCATAACATTCTCCATCTTGGAACAGTCAAATAACCCGAAAGAATCAGAATTCCAATATAACATTTGAGCTCCTCACAACTGGTTTCAAAAGAGTGGTCACCTTTCTGTGATGCATAAAGGGAAAACATGTCACAAAGAAATTTCATAACAGTGTCATCAAAAAATAATTCAAAACATTGCACTGGATCTGACGGTATATCATTGAACTGTAATTCTGGAAAGGGTTCAAAAGTAGGATTTATATCTTCCTTCTTCCACTTTTGATTCATAATTTTCTTAGATTCTGCATTTCTATTGTCTGAATTTGAGGGAAAAACACTGTCTGCAATCGGTATTTCAATATCATTATCTTCTAGATCATCACTTCCAATGTACCTTGTACCACTCATTGTCTGGATTCGCGCTTCTGCATTAGCTTGCAACTGTCTACCTGAAAGATTATTAGCAGTTGTACCTTCTTCATCACCACTGTCCCCTTCAGTATCTGCTCCGTCATCTGGTGGAAATAAATACACATCTGCCTCTGAAAACTCTTCTTCGTCCAGTAAAGAAAGGACTTCTTCCGCCGTTAGCCTCCTATAAAAATTCGAATATTGTACCATAGTAAAAAAAATTCTCGCAGTACGGGACGGTACTACACAAAGAGCTCTATGATCCTGGTGTTCCCAAAAGGGAACAACGAAAATAAAATGCTAATAACTTTGTAATAAAACGTAAATAATTTTTCATACTTCTCAAATAGTATTATTCATATTTACCAAACATATTAAAAACATTATTGTTAAAATATAAAGTTATGCAAATCTTTTATACTTACGATCTCGAAATCATGTGTGCAGAAAAAAATACTGCGAACTATATGCACCAATACTTCTCGCTCAAATGAACATTCAGTTGCAACTAACAATCCAACGGATACCGATAAGTTTCAGCTACTGTTAGATAAAGGTCAGATAGGCCAACAATCACCCGGAAGCAAAATATTATAGAGAAAGCATTCGATTACAGTCTGTTCCCATTTGGGAACACCGGGAAAAAACGGGTTAAATAAAGGGTCTCCCAAGAGAGTATTTAATTATAGGCTTAGCCGAGCACGACGCATTGTCGAAAATTCTTTTGGCTTAATGGCATCGGTATTCAGAGTTTTTAGGAAGCCCATGGAGTTAAAAGTTGAAAATATAATAGATGTTACACTTTGTTGCATTTATCTGCACAATTTTTTAAGAAAAAGTGTCTCATCAAGAAGCAGATACGCTCCTTTCGGTGTTCTTGACTCGGAGGATGTCAATAGCAGAGATATTATATTGGGGTCATGGAGGCAGGTGACAGCCAATGACACTGGTCTGAGACCTCTAGTGAATATTGCAAGGAGACCATCAGTCCATGCTACTAATGTTAGAGAGGAATATGTGGAGTATTTCATGTCAGATATGGGATCAGTGCCCTGGCAACATAAATACCTTACCTAAGTTTATGTAAATTGTTTTATTTAATCTTTATAGATCACACACTTGTCAATAAAATGATACTCACCTCCAGAGAAGTTGTTGGATTTATTTCTCCTACTGAATCCTTTGTCACACCAGGACAAGAAACATCTTTTAAAAACATAAGTGGCTCAAATGCGAACCACTTTGATACATACACGTCATTTCCTCCACTCCCACTTCTTTTTTTAGAAACTTTGTCAAATTCCTTGCTAAAATAGGAGCGGAGGCTTTTTATTTTATTCTTAATATTAGGAATTTGACAATTATACTTGGATGCCAACTGGCTCAATGCATCTGCAACATGATAAATAATATTAATTTTTGAATATGTGAATAATTTGATAATTTTCAGTTTACTTTTACAATCTTACCTCCCCTCAATTGCTTATTGCAATAATCTTTTTTGGTGGAATTCCATAGAACTTCCTTCTCCCTATAATCCTCAATAAACTGAAGGGTAAGTTCTTTGCTTTCTAGAGACATTCTGAAATTACAAAACCTTGATAAAAAAAACTACTGTATTAATTGTTTCAGCTATATAACTTATTAAATAAATTTTAAAAATTGGCATTACCTTAAAAATAAATTAAAAATTTAGGGAGAATTAAATAAACTTCTCACTGAAACACACTAAATTAGAAATCGAAATAATTACATGTTCATTTTTACTAGTTTCAACTATATGGCTCAATATTATTGAATGTTGATATTTACCGTAAAAACAAAATAAGAATGCAGTACAACTAAGTCTCCTCTTCTCACTGCAACACCGAACTAAACATGGAAATAACCACATGTTCATTTTTACTAGTTTCCATAGCTTCTTAAATAAATATGTATTGAAAATTGATATTAAACTCTGCACATTCTGTTAAAATATTATTATTAAAATTTATATTACCGTAAATATATAATAAAAGAATAATCTGCACTAAATTCGCAAATACGGACACCAGGACACCACACAGAAGGACTCGCACAACTACTCAAAGAACTCTGCACGGCTCTGTATTCCGGATGACTTCGCTATGAAATACACATTCTTTGGAGAAAGCGCACGAGAAAGACGAACGAGATTCCCGTCAGCTCTGGGAATGCTTGCGCTATTGCATGCGTCTATCGTTTTGACGAAAGACGCATGCCCGAAACGCATGCGCTACGTGCGCTAGACGCATGCGTTGGACGCATCGTGTGGACGCGCCTTAAGAGTATCAAGAGATGCATCAATTTGCGTTGGGGTTCGTGATTTGCCTAAACCTAAGGTGTGCAGCGATTTCCATACTTGTTTTGAATCTCTGTTCGTGCAAAGAATACTATGATAATATTTAATTTTGCCGTTCCTAGATTTTTGCGTTACAAGATCTCAGTTTCTTGTATGCATCTGTCATGTTCGCACTTAGTGTTACGAAACACATTAAAGGCGGCATCTTTGTTCCATTGATGCACGTATTTCAGCCGTTAACCAGGGAGTGGGAGGTCTTGTCGCGCGAGCTTTTCTAATTGGTATGTGCCTATCAAGAAGTTGCCAGTAAGCACGTGAAGGTATTTACTTTTCTGTCTATACAATTTTCTTGGTTGATAAGGTGCCAAGGGACACAAACCGTCGGAGGTAAATGCTTCCGAATTGAAGCTCTTATAGTCACGGTACTTAAAAATTTTGGTCGTATATTTCGGGCAATTAATTTGATATGATAGGTATAGAAGGTCGTGTTTAGATATCCCGGAAACTGACATCTGTCCATGTTGATTTACTTTCTCGCCATTTGATACGATCATGTGGTCAATCCACGTGTCTGTGCCGGCAGTGTGATGAGTAGGATTTAGCGGCAGAATCGTAAGGTTCATTTCCGAAAAGAAACGCTTGAAATTCTCGGCAGATTGTAATGGTGTCAGGAGATTGCAATTAAAATCGCCCATCAATATTATGTTTTCATATTTGCTTGTGCAAGATGCCATTACGTTGCCCATGACCTCAATATTTCCCGTTTTAGGTGGGCAGTACACTACCGCTAAGGCACATTTTTTGCCAAAGATCGGAACTTCAATGAAAAGGTATTCATTAAATTGATTGACTTCGTCTACTGAAGATACGATATATTTGTAAGCAAGATCTCGAATATAGATACCGACACCTCCTCGTGATGCGACACTTGGATTCCTGTCGGTTCTTAGAAAACGGTAACCTGGAAGTGAAACAAGAGACTTATTAAGAGACGCCTTCCACCACGTTTCGCTTAAAAGGAGTGCATGAAAATGGTGTAGTGAAACTAGCTCTCTAACTTCATCGATATAGCAATAGAGGGACTGTGCATGTATGTGTCCTACATAAAATGATCGCGAAGGGGGTATTAATATATTATTATAGGGGCTAGTGGCGTCTAGCAATGGTTGCGTATCTAGTTCTGGTACTGAAGCATGAGGTTGGTTTGAATTATGGTTACTTGTTAGTGACGTCATGCCTTGAGAAAGGGGGTGTTAAGAAAGAGTAGAAATAGTCTTGAAAGAATAGAAAGAGTCTTGGAAATACCAAGAGTGCGTTTAGCTGCGGTTAGAAGGGGTGGGGTTGTAGGGGAGGGCGCTCCTACGCTAAGCGGCTACAGCTTGCAGATCGGCCTTTGTCTGCACGCGGGCCCGGCCACTACCTGTTTTTATGACGATTGTTCCGTCTTCTGTCCACACGTTCCTCAGGTCGAAGCGAGCAATAGCTTCATTCAGCAGGTCCAGGCGGGCTTTTGTGAGGTCTTCCCGAATGGTCACGCCGGAACCTTTAAATTTCTCTTTGCGCGGAAGACCTCCCGGTGCCTCCTGTAACTAACAAATTTTACAATGAGTGGACGAGATTTCCCAGGGATCTTTGGGCCTACTCTGGCATCTATCGATATCATTGCGATCACGTTCAATACTTATCTTTTTTGCTGCGTCGATCGCCAGCTGGTCTAGATTTTCTTTGTCATGTTCCTTTATCCCGAAGATCCATAGGGTGTTTCGCCGCGTGTACATTTCTAGCTGATCGGTTTTTGCTTCCAGCTCAGCCTTAAGATATTTTATTTCGCGGTCACGTTCTGCAAGTTCCCTGCGCAGATCATTAATTAAATCTGTGTTGAAGCGCATGCTCTCCTCTAACTTCGTAGCGACCATTCCGGTGAGAAGGGACGCTAAGGACTCGAGGAAAGCAGGACACTTCACCACCTCTTGCAATGCCGTATTCAACTCTACATTGATACTGGCTGAGCTAGAGTTGGATCTGTTAGTCCTTGCCATGATACGAAAGTGGAAAGTAAAGTAATAAATTGAAACAGGCGAATATAATTAACAATGAGAGAGAATTGACGAAAGAAAAATTCAGAGGAGAAAACTGAGACACTGGTAAATTTGATAGAGAAGAAATAAGTCAAAGATAGAATATGTAAAAACGAAGATAAAATAGAAAAGTAACAAAAAAAGAATAAAGAAAAAGCACCAATAAAAGAAACTTGCAACACTTATCTTTCTATCCTTGCGCTGCGACGACACCGCCGGTGCAGTACGCTAAGCCTTTGACCACCTGCTGGAAAACTACCGGCGCCTAAGCTCGGAGCGCTCCGGGGCGGTGTTCACTCGACGAGAGACATCCACAGACTCAAGGTATGTCGCTCTTGTAATTACACACTCCCTTTTTCGATTTAACTTTCATTCCCTTCCATTGTATTTTTATTTGTAGAAGATCTCTTCTTGGGGAATTTAAATGTTTACACCTTATGAAATGTGAAATGCGTAAAAAAATAGAATTATATTAAAAATGGAGTGATGGCAGAAAAATACTTGACCCAGGAACAGATACAAATGTATGCTTCTGGTGTAAAAAATACTTTTGTGTCAACTCATCACCAGACCATTTTCAACAACTCGTGGTTGAAAGCAAAATTTGAAATGGGTAGAATGGGAGGATGTGTTATTAGGGGATTCTGGTTATGCCCTGACCAAATACCTCTTGAGACCAATTTTACGAACAAACACCCCTGCGGAGAATCTGTACAATGAGGCACAGATTCGAACAAGAAAAACTGTGGAAAGAAGCTATGGGGTCTGGAAGAGATTTCCAATCCTTGCCAATGGGTTGCGGTTGATGCAAGACCGGACTGAGGCTGTCATAGTGGCATGTGCAGTCCTACACAACGATCTGGAACCTTCAGTCTCGGACGAAATCAACATTTTAATAGAAAATGGGTTACAAAATGAACGGGAAAATGGTAGAATGGAGAATGTGGAGAATAACACTACAAGGGAACAGTTTATTGCTTACTTTAATAATTTCTTATAAAATACAATAAATTAATTTTGTAATTTTTTTAAAGTCTCTTTTTTAATTTGAATGTCCAGCAACAAACTTTCTCTTTGCAGCTGGTAGAGAGATTCTTCCCTTCTCCGTCTTTCCTCTTCCATTGTCCTTAACTTTTCTTCTTCCACCTTTTTTTGTAACAGGTACAAGTCGCGCATATAATTTATTTCCATGTCGTGTTTTTTTTTAATTCTCTAGAGACTCTTGAGTGAGCAGGGTCTTGCTTTTCACCCAAGGCTCCAAACTCCTCCCAGTTGCAGACAGTTGAGGATTATTCCTCCTCTTCTTTGGCGTCCTGTTTTGAGGACCAGAAACCTCAGAACTGCGACCTTCCATTTCTAAAATTTCTCCACTTTCAGTGGACTGAATCTGAGCAGTCAACACAGGGTGGAGCGGATTTCTTAGCATGGCAGGAGTGTGTCGCTCCCACGACACCTGGCTTGCATTATCTTCATCCATTGGGGCAGCTTCAATGTAAATAGATTCCAATGGTTCCATCATAACGATGGACACCCCTCCTTCATCGACATTTTCCATTTGGAAAGACGGGGCATCGCTGTCGAATTGACTCGTAGCACCTTCTGCAGATGCACCCATTATATCCAAAACTTTCTCTAGGATTATATTTTCCTTCAAACTTACTCCACCTCCAGTCTGCAGTCGTTGTTGCCTTTTTCGGGCCGAATACTTTCTTGCGTCCCTTTTCAAAGAATTGTATTTTTGACGCAATAAGTCGGCAGTTCTGTGTATTGTCTGTGCATTGTAAACCGGCTCTATTTTCTCCCACGTTTTCTTCTAAAAAAAAAAGCAAACATGCATATTAGCAAGCCACTGCAACAGGTTTCCAAACTTCCTTTTATTCACAAAAATGTACCCTTACCTTATCATTTGAAGTTACTCCATCTGTTTCTTTGTTCTCAAATATTGACTTGTACTCTCTGGCCAAGTTGATTAATCGTAGTGTGTCCTCCACAGTGTAGTTACTTGTTCTTACTCTCTGGGGTGCACTCATATTGATCTGCAAGAAGTCATATTTAAAACGATTCACAAATGTGCGATTATAACGAAAACCACCTGCACAAATTATTACCCTATTTAAAGGTAAAACAAAAACTAATATGGAATATTTTCTTCACTCTCTGAATTGCAATACTATTTACATACTTCCATAACATGCAAAGTATCATTTGATTAGCTAGCGCAGGAATAATATGGCTCTTGACATCTGCCTCCTTCCAGTTCGATTATAAATTTCCTTACAAATGAATGTATAGATCAATAACATACAAAACATGTAACATAATACAAACATCACCGTGTAATGACTCTTGGAGGGTAAGCCCCTTAATTTTTAATGATTTGTTCTTAGAAAGAAATTGCTTCCCAGGATGAATTCTCATATGGAATGTATTAAAAGTTATAAGAAAAAACGCAAAAAGTAAAGAAAAACTAATAATTCATTCCCATTGTGGAGTGTGGAAAGAAATGGCGAAATTAAGCAAAACGTGGATTCAGGGGACAGCAACATATTTTCAAGTTTGAAATAAGCACATCTTTCAAAATGTAATAGACAAGTTATTTGCTATTATTGGAAAATACTCTCAATTTAAAAACTTTCTTTGTTCTTTAAAGCTTGCCTCAAATTGCTTAAAACACGAGTTATAATATTATCTACCGTGCATGAACTCACCTTCAAAATAGTAAAGCACTACAATGCACCAGGTCAGACCAGTATGCTTAGTAATGAAACTGCAAAAGAAATAGCAATGTTTGGTTGTTGAAGAAAATGTGGTTGGTTTTAAGATTTTCTGATAATTGCAGATACATATAGTATGCCTCCGATATTATAAACTGGGAATTATAATACAATTCTGCCGAAACTCACCGTATAAATATTTTGGAGAATTAACAGAACCACGCTTCGAATTACTTGTGGAGAATGCTGGAAAGAAATAGTGAACGTACGCTACAATTTGGTTCTGGTAAACTTTCTCAAATTATTAATTCAAGACTTATAATATCTTTCATAATATCCTCTTTGAACTTACCTTCAAAGTGTCGAAAATCGATGTCGGAACTTTCAACACAATATGGCACAATTCCACGAGGACGCACACACGCAATACACACACGTTCACAGGGAAACACGGCGATTCGAAATGGACGGTAATAAGGCAGGAAGGAACAAAACATGAGTAGCAAAGAATATATATTTCGACAAAACACTATCGAATGCAGTACCAACTTTCTCTTTCACAGACGCCTCTTCTGATAAACACGAGATAGTTATCCATGGAATAAAATTAATTCGTACAACTCGACGAAGTATTTATTCACGGATAAAGCAATTCCATAGATAACTATTTATGTAGATATCTTTACATCATACAACCGGGCCTAAATAAATTAACTTTCGCACACGAATCGCGAGCCTAAATGAAGAATGTTCAACCGCTTTCCCAAGCTCACCAGCAGTGGACACGGCTAATTGGAAATAAATAGGAGTCAGTTGGAACTTTGTATCTCCTGCAAGTGGAGGAGACCCCACGGATCGCGAGCCGTTGCAACGTAGCCGCTTTTCCAAGCGTGTTGGGGTGAGGGGGCTGCGGCAGGTAGCTCCGACAAACGCCTTAGATTTAGGTTTTAGTTACTGTAAATAATTTATTGTAAATACTTGGGTCACTTCTTTACCACTTTTAGTTGTCAATGCTTTTGCCCATGCGAGTTTTGAATAGACATCGTTAACAATCAAAATGTATTTGTAACCCCTGTTGTGTGCTGCTAATGAAGACAAATCAGCAATATCTCTGTTGTGATGTCCTTCTAACACGACTGGTAGACGTTCGTAAATATCTCGAAATTTGTTTATTGAAGTGGTATGGGATGCATACCCAATCCTGTGAGCGCTGGTTGCATTCAACAATTTCGCGTATTGATTGAGATCATCCGAAGTGTACTCTTCGGGTTTCAACATAAAAACAAGTTCTAGGAGTCTGGGAGTGGCCTTAAGCGTTAAATTTCCAGCTTTCACATCATCTGTTTCAAAGACAACAGGTGTATTCCCCATGACGAGAGTATTTTGGTTTTTTAACCATCGAACACCGAAAACTGTATCGTAATATTTGTATTTTGCTGGAACAAACAGATTTTGTACATAACTTTGTAAGTGTTTATGCATAGTATTGAAATTTAAAAAGTCCGCACGATTCGCAACCTCGTTTTCTTCCTCTGTTCCATTCTTCTCCACTTCTTCCTCTTCTCTTTCGTTTCTTCACATTTCTAAATTTTCTCTTTCCTTCATTTTCTTGCCTGAAGGTGGGGTGGGTGTTTGCGGCGACGGAGCGAAGACGTTGCTCAACAGGGAGAAAAAATGTCTCCAACGTCCGCCTCTCCCGCCCCTCGCCTCCCGCAAAGCATTCGCTTTACGCCGCACGTGTGCCACAGCGGGAGCCAGACCCCGCTTGAGCGCCGCCTTGTTTTTTGTAGGCGTTCTTTCTGTTGGTGTTTCATCGTCTACACTCCCTCATAGCACATGTATGCTGAAGCGTGCGCGATTTTATAGCAGACGAGTGTTATCGTTTCCCCACAAATAAGTTGTATACTCATCTATTTCTAAGATCAAGTTGGGGTTGGACACATCTTTCACGGATATGTTCAATCTTTCATTAGGATTTACATCGAAGGCGGTTCCGCGACGAAGTTCGATAGATTGCATCGCCAGCTTTCCCTCTCGTAAAATGCGAAATTCGAGCATGGAGCTGTTTGGGTGATGGTTGGAACGCGTACACTGCCCTTGAGACGAAAGAGTCTCTGCGCGTTAGCGGTCTTCCGAGAGCACCGAAGACGAAACGCACGCCGTCCCACCATGCGCGCGAGGTACTAGATACGAAGCGCTCTCAACTTTCTCCAAAAATTTCTAGGTCACGGCATCAACGAAGTCATTGCGTAATCGTCACCAATTACATCGATATTCCCGCCCACCTTGCTTTACAATATAACAAAAGTAACGAATTTAATTTTTGTATTGGATTCGATATATCCATAAGCCTACGTTCATTATAATAATAATTTTATTGCTTATAGACTTGCAGAAAATATGAAGCAAAGTCTTGTAAAAATGCAATTAACTTACTGTAATTTTATTTGTAGCAAGATCATTCACTTTGTTATAATTCAACAAATTTACAGTATCTTGATAAATAAGTTGGAATTACATATATAATTGATTAATATACGCAATTAAATTAAGTTATAATAGGAATTAAAATTAAATATAACTCACAGTATTAATTCAGATAGTATACTTGATAGCTTACATTATTAATAAAGCCTGCAAGTGCTCACAATCATTAAAATAAGAAATTTTAGCACTTCATTTTCTACCGTCTTGTTCCAAGACGCCCAAAATAGTTATGAACTAGTCTATTTCTATACCTAAATTGTTCATTGACTCTGCGAGCCAGAGAGTGTTGCCTGCATTTCTCCCCAGACACCAAGGTGTCCCAAGGCAGATGAAGGTCAGGATCGTCAGGTGGCAAGTCTTCTCCTGCTCTCCTTAAGGGCAGTCGTGAAGCCCATGAAGGGGAGATGTGGTTGAAATTACCAAAACTTACATTTTTCCACCAAATAACTTGCAATTTTGCCACAATGTGTACAATAGTATAGATAACAATTATCAAAAAAATAATAATTCTGTATAGTTCTTTTAAAAAAATCTGTAATTTTGACAAAAAATATTGGTATTTTTTAAAATGGTCCAATTATCAAATAAATCATTGTATATATTTTGCTGATATTTTAATGAACTGTTTATAACACATGTTGAAACATTTATGTTCTATTTTCAAAATATATTTATTAGAATCTGAAAAGAATTACCTTTGTTAGTGCCTATATTATCACTCCAAAATAAATTAAAAATAACCAAATATTTTTTAATTCATAAGGTAATGGCTTTAAAACAAAATGCTAACATAATTATATTCATCAACAATCTATTAACAAGTTCCTAAAATATTACTTTAATTGATTGAAAATTGTGAACGTTGGAGCTTTTTATATACTATTGGAAAATGCAAGGAAAATGAATTATCGGGAAAGTGAAAAAGAAAATTTAAGATTGTGGATAAATAGTTTATTATTAAAATTTTTCTTTAAAATTGCCCAGAAGCATACACTGCACCTTCAATATCCTTTTTCTTTTCCTCTTTTAAGGGCTTTAGCATTTTGAGCCTTTTTTTACAACTTTTAAAACGTGGTTGCGATGCCATTGCACTTTGGTGTAGATGACGTTTGTCTCTCATGATACGTATCTTTTTCCCAGGTGGTGTCATTTTCATTCCTGTTACATGCTCTTTCACTCTTTCAGTGGCCTCACATCCCATATTGAACTGGGACACTGCTGATGTCACAGCAGTTTTAACTTTTTTTCTGGAAACATGTTTCTTTGGGGTACTTGCTCCAAACAAGACTATGCAAACTTTCATTTGCATTCTGTGTTTTTCCAGATACACAACGTTCCAATAACTCATTATTTGCAAGCCTCTGATATACAGGAATTATTTTGCAAACAACACTGGAAGAAAGTACAGTTTTCATAGAGTTTTTATTGTGTTTTGAAATTTCATTCCCAATTGCTCGGTTGTAGAAGCACAATGAATCTCCTTAGGGCACTTAAAATGCTGTGGCTTCAAATCTGTTGACATTGCATGGTATAAGGTTGCAAATATTGCAGACTTCATCTTCTGCACATCAGGAATATGCTTCTGGATCGCATTTCGATAGTAATTTCCAAGACGAATGATTATGTCTTCCTTTAAATTGCCTTGTTTCTTACCATCAAGAGTAACACCCTTCACTTTCCACTCCTGAATTAATTATTTTTTTCAGTCCTGTTTTCAATATTTTCGACACATGGTTTATACATTCTTCTTTTCTATTAATGAAATTATCTCCATATACATTGAGTTTAACAAGATGATTGTACGTTTTTGCATTACCATCAGAGAGTATTGTCGTATATCTAAAATTATGAGATAGGGACCTCTTCCACAGTATCTCACTTGCAGCTACCTCCATTGCATTTGAAGATCCATCAAAATTGCAATCACACTCGCCTCTTAAATCATGATCTTCCTTCTATTTTTTATATTCACTGCTTTTTTCTCCTAATTTCATCTTGTTCTTTTCACAAGTACCACAATACTTTGACAAAACATGAAAATCAACAAGACCAGTGAAGATATCGATGACAATTCCCAGCCCATAATGAGATGTATGACCTCGTTTATGCCATGTTCCATCGTACGATACTGGTAGATTTGCAACTTCATGGTCTGATTCTAGTACATCCATGTATGCTTCACGTATGGCTGCATGTGAAAGTTTCAAAATTTCCTCTTCCATTTTTACATTATTTTTAGTAACAGCAAGAACATGAGCATTGTACATTGAAGCATTCACGGATGGTAAACCAATTGCAATTTAAAATTGCTCTATTGCCTCTACCTATTTGCAAAAATGCATCCACAATTTTTCTATTCACATCAAATGGTGGCCTAGTACTGGTTGATTTAACAGGAACACGAGGGCTAGTTGAAACTTTGTTCAGCAGTTGTTCACAATTATTACATTTGTCACTAACTGATGAGCAAATGACATTGTTTTACTTCAATGCATACATTTGAGGATCCACAGACAGCACACACACACACATCCTTTCAGTATATGGTCCCATCAAGGCCCTACCATCCGGTAAGCCGTCTTAATTTAGTTGCAGGATAGGATAAATAAATAAGAAGTTCAAATAAAAAAAATTATTGGTTCAGAAACAACAGATTTAGTGAGCTGCTGCCGAATAATTTTTTTATGCAGTTGACTATTACGTAGTTTTGCCATATGATGGCACCTTACATGAACATACCCTTTAACAATTTTCTTCATTAAGAGAACTCTGTGATCCTCTAGGAATACATTTTCTTTAATGTGTTCATTTAACTCTTCAAATATATTTCTGTTGCAACAGAACGTAGCACATTGATCATTATCTTTTGAAGAAAATTTTGTGAAGTGTGCCCATTATTAATTTCACAGAAATATCTTAAAAGTTTTTCAGTTTGTGTCCAAACTCTGACACCTTTTGATGGTATTGTTAATCCACCGTTGTTTTTTTTTAACAATGAACTCGTTATTCTCAATAGTATTTACATCATTCCATAATAAAGAATGTATGCATGAGACACAAGTGTTAGGCAGCGCTCGGCACCCTCGAGACACCTGGGCCGGCTTTTCTTTCCGCTTCTCCGGTCTCTCGATGTCGTCTGGTTCGGCGCCGTGGCGTCACCCAGCTTCTGATGCACACGGGTTTCCCTCGACCAACGCAGGAGCTCGTTCTCTGGTGGCTTGACTGTGGTGAGCCGTGGTTCGCGAACAGCGATGAGAGCGACTTTCTCATGGGCTGTTTTCAATTAATTTGTGGGTGTTGGTGGTGATCAATGACCGGACGGTCTCACAAGTGTTAATATATGCGATAATGACATGCACTCCTTGTTTGCCAAAAAAATAGCCTAAAAGCCCTTACACACTCGCCTTTTACGCCTTTACACACTTCAAAAAATCCCCTCAACACTTGATAATCACAGGGTAATGTGTAGTAATCACTGGGTACGGTCTTCAATACTACGTCGTTTTGGAGGGGTAGATTGCTCACGTGATATCTGCCGGGTTTGGTGGCGGTACTCATGCGAAACGGCCGAGATGGTTACATAGCAAACCAGCATGTCCCTGCTTCTTGGTGATAAGCGGTGGTGTTCAGGCGTGACCGTTCATAAAATGGCGTAGCCGCACTGCTCTGAGTTTCTGGGGTGGATGCGACGGATTTATTTCGTCTTTCGATTATCTGATGGTGTTCGCACAGCATATAAACTTCTACAAAATTTAAGTAGTGAACACGCTAAACAGAAAAATAAATGCCTTACAATCAAATTCTTATGTCATTGATATTAAGTTCAACAATAATAGACTAAAAATATCCCAAGATAAAAATTATGGCTTAACTCATATTATAATCACTATAAATCACATTCATACCATTGGTGATAATCTTAATATTAGTGGTTATATCTGCTTGATAGTAACTTCAATTTGTTTTGTGCGATCCTCATCCGGATTATAAAATCTAACATAAACAGGCGTTAAATATTCAAAAACATTGACTTTTCCATCATGGGGTCACTGAATTGTCTCCTTATCTGGCACAATTTCACGGTTTGTATTAGAAACGCTTTCGAAATGATTGGGAAATGTATTTAGTGATTAAGAGTCGCATATAATACAAATACTAATTGTTCATTTCCGAGGAGTTGGAATGCTAGAACATTGATTGAAAAAAAATAATTACATTACACTACAATCTTTCCACAATACTCATTCAGTGTCTCAGGCAACACAATAAAGTCATCACCTTCGGATTCCTCCTGAGGTTCACTTAAATCTAATCTTCGAAATGTTTCAAATATCACAGGATCAAGCACTTTTGTTTTTGACCATGACAATGCTGTTTTGTCTTGAGGTTGACAGTTAACTGACAATTCAACCCCAATTTCATTTTTCATTAGAGAAGCTCTCCATGCAGCCCGAAATTGTAAATATGATGGATTGTTGTTCCAACCCAATCGTCCCCTAATCATTGAAAATCATTTCCAAATGATCTTGGCTAAACTTGTAAGTTGTCAAATACTTCAACTCCATTGATGCACAAGTCTTTAAAAAGTCCTTGAAAATGTCTTATAATGCAAACAAAACCAATAACGCCAGTTTTTCTAGGGCTCTCACACAATAACTGCCCAGATGAAGTTTTTAACCCAAGCATGTACGTTTCTGCTTCTTTTAGATAATGCATCCAATTAGTTTCCTTTTTTTTAATACAGCTTTGTACCCTTTTGCAAAAGGATTTTTTGAATTACATACATCAAAGAGCCTGTCAAAAAGAGAACAGAATTTAGCTGTTGCTGCAGCCCCTTTGAATTCATCTTTTATGTCATTTTCTAAGTACTCTAAAGCTTTGGCGACTGAATTGCTCAAAACTTGTGCAGCAAGATGAACCTTCATTTTCTGGGTTTTGAGATTCACATGGTTTTCTTTAATTTTGTTTGCTAGACTAAGACCTTGATTTTTTTGAAGATTGTGAAGTTTTTCAATATATTGTTAAGATATTTTGTCACTATATGAAAATTCTTGAAGATTCAAATCACCAAAAATATTTCTTACCAGCTTTTACATATGACATGCATCTAAAATTATATAAATATTTTTACCAGAAACAGGATTTGTTAAACTAGTCACCATCTTTTTCAGTGATAAATCTGTACCCAGTTCTCTTGCCAAAGATATATTGCTGGGCAATGTATCAAATGTTAAAGCTATAACTTGAACCCCACAATCCTCCAGCAAATGGATAGCTGTGACAACAATACATTCTTTGTCAGAAGCACTAAGACGATTTATTGTAAAATAAGCAATGGGAATTTTCCACGAACTGTTTATGGCTACAACCATCAAAACAAGCACTTCCTTTGCCACCTCACATTCACTTGCCTCTACACTACGAACTCCTCCAAGATCAACATACCCCACAAATCGTGATCCATCCCATTCTATTGCTTTTCTTACACACATTTCATCAAAAACAATTGTTCCAAACACTTTCCCTTCTTTATCCCTGGCCACTGTGGTCTTTATTGCTGACAAAGCCTCTGCGGAGAAACCTGGTTAACCCTCTATGCTACTGTGCCATCTACGTAATGTGGAGGAATGTGGTAGACAACTTTGTGAAACAGACCGAACATACCGATAAGCTGCAGGCGAATGAAAATGTAAAGTTAAGGCAAATGACTTAAGAACATCACAGTATTGGGAATTGTAACATCATTAACACAAGTATTTAACACCTCACTAGCTTTTTCAGACAAGCTTTTCAGTTTTCAATTTGTTTAAAAGGTCAGTTAAATTGTTAATTTGCCTCTCTTCGTCCTACTCTTCGCAACAGCACTACACAATTGTTTTCTCACTTTCTTTACACTATCATTTTTTCTCTCAACCACAACATTGAGTTTTCTCTTTAGAGAATTTGGACTTTAGGGTAAATGATAATTATGTTGATTCTCTACATTTTCATTCTCTGGTTTCTCAACTCCTCCCATGTGTTTATTGTATTGTCACTATATTTGGACAAAGAACTAATGTCTTCTTTTTTTTAGTACTGTTCCATCTTTTCACAGAACTCATAGGTTCAACTCCATAAAACGAACTGGCAAGAGTAACTACTTTGTTGTCAGCCCATCTCACCGCTATCAATCCCGAGTTTTCATCAAGTCTGAAGTCATAACTGCCTCGTCCTCTTTTCTGTAGATCCTTTTCCCCTTAAAGTGGGTAATCTTTTACTCGATTCTTACGCAGCGTACCGAGGGAATGAATGTTCATTTTTTGGAGATAAAGTATCAACTCAAAGGAACAAAAAAGTTATCAAAATAGACCCGAGCATTCAAATCGATAGGAATTGTTTTGCACAGAAGTACAACCACTTGGCCTCCAATGCCCAATAATTTCTCTTCGTCCGACAGATCAGTTGTCATGCCTTTCCCAGTATATGGTACAAAATCATACACTATGCCAGAAACACCGGCCCTTACGAAAAATTTGAACCCCCATTTGTGAGGCTTGTTCTGGATGTATTGTAGATTACCTGCTCGTGTCCCTTTATATGGCACCATCATTTCATCTATTGACTGCTCATTTTCCTGTGATATCTTACCACAATTTTTTAACACAATCTAAAACTGGTCTTATCTTCACAAGTCTGTCGGTTGATTCTCTAACCAAACTATTATCGGAGAAATGTACATTTCTTCTTAGCATCTGAAAACGTTTCAAACTCATATTTGAAATTAATGGATATGAAGTAGTTAACGCCCAATAATCTGTGTAGGAAGGTATACTTACAATGTCCATGTGTATTAATATTCACAAAAATTGTTCCATTTCTCAACGATTGGTATTTATTAATGATCCTGTTGCCTGAACGGAATACAAGTTGGTTTGATTTAAATATTGTGAACCGTATTGAATACCAAGGAATTCTTTGAAATATTCCAAAGCAGTACATTGATCGTTTGAGAAATCACTTTTACCCAGTTCATCAAAATTAAGATTTTTTTCACCCATTTGCAATTTATTTTGTTTGCTTACAGGTATCTTCCGTTTTAGTTTCCTGATGAGTCACAATTTGATAAACATTCATTTCAACATCATTTAAATCTACTTCTTCCTCTGAATCACTGTCTGGAACAACTAACCTACCATTCATTTTGGGTAGTATTTCAGGACAATTGTCCGGACCATTTTCACTATCGTCGGCCAAAATCTCAGGTTCATCAGATTCCTCCACATCTGATAAAACAGGATCACATGGGGGCAATACAATAGCCCTGCATTTTCTCAAACCATAAAAACTAATCGGCTCCATTCTGCACTTCACACTGTGGAGGCAAACATAACCTATTTGTACAAACGTCTCATAATAGCAGCACTTGGCATTGTTGCCCACAGTTAACGTATGTTTTTTCTAAGTCATAAATTACTTACCGTAAGTGAAAGATACGAAATTAAGCAAAACAAATGTTCTTTACACTTTTATCTTTCAATAGTGTTTCGATTTACATGTATATGGCTCCTTTCACGAGAAACTAAACAAAATAACCACGAAATTAACACCGCTAAACACACCAGCATGCACTAGAAGATAACATCTAACGGTCAAATACCTGAACTAAATGGCAACAAACATGGAAATCAAAGATACAACGTTAACTGAGAGCAGCATTGCCAAACAGCGTATTTTTAAAGTGATATTCATCCGTTTTCAATGCGCCATATTTTCAATATGGCGCATCGAAAATTCATGTTGTCTGAGAGCAACATTGCCAAACAAAGGGTTAACATAGTTTCCCATCTGCATCAGGTAATATTGATCACATTTAACACAATAGACATTTCAATGATTTGCTTAGAAACAGTGGCAAACTAAAATATAATATGATTATAATTCACTTACTTCTCAGCTGTAACTTGATAAAGGGCATTATGCCAAACCTGCTTCACATGGGCACGATCAAACTGGCTTCCAACATGAGTTTTATAATACCTGTTACAATCGTTCCATACCATTTCAATTGGATTGTAGTGGCAATGGTATGGTGGCAGTCGCAACACTTCATGCCCAGCAACATTAATAATCTTGTCCACACGGTACCTATAAATATTTTACTGGCATGAAAATATACTATTTCACAATTCACAGAAAATGCATTGTTTCTCAGGCTTGTTTGATGAAGCTAACGGAAACAATTCGTGATGAAATGCATTTGCTCTAAATGGCACATAGTGATTTTCTAGGAAACTTTTCAACTGTGGTTTATTCCACTTTCTCTCCAACTATAAGCAAAGAAAATAAAAAAAATATTTCTTTTATTTCCTCTATGGAAAATAAGACATCTGTTGTTTTGCATCTTGAAATTACAGAAATGAGAATATTGCTATTATATTGTTTCTTCAGAATAATGTAATTGATAGTAAACTGTTACGTACATGAGCACTGTGATAAGACGCATTATCTAGCACAATAACTGATGGGTCTTCAAGTTTTGGAAGCAGAGTATTCTCCAGCCATTCTTCAAACATCTCTCCAGTCATCGTTGGTAGTCTTCTGTACTATTTTGCGATGGAAACACCAGTTCGGCACCATCCACAAATCCCTTCTTACCTCCCGCATGTAGAACTATATATGGTTGCCCTTCACTAACATTCTTTCGCACACAGTTGAAAATACTTGCATCTTGCCAAGTTTTGGAAGCATAACGTTATAAAAAAAATTGTACAACCACATGAAGGATATTTGAATACATATTTATCATAACCATACTTTTTTCTTTGAGAACAATGAAGTAAAACAGTGTGACTAGGTTTAAATAACTCATGTTTCAAATATTACACGGTAAAAAGCTTATGAAGTACACACGTATGTCTGCAGTTACCTTTCAAAAAAAGTCTCATCTAAGAAAATTCCATCCGTTATTCTTCAATTCCTTATACTGCCTTAAATATTCAGTCCTGTGTGCACTAGTATCAGCTCTTTCTACCAGGGCCCTACGATTATCGGTCTTCTCCCATGAAAATCCCATCTCCAATAATAATTTTCTTAAACTTGACTTGCTACCATAAAATCCCACATCCTCATTTTTTTTATTTCCAATACCAGAGAATGTAATGTTTCTTGTTCTTCTGAAAAGAAATGATCAATTCAAATGTGAACTTCAATAGAAATAAACTGGGTGTTCATGTAATTAATTATACATTAAAACTTGCCATTTTCACACATTCCGTAAATAATTTTTCGGATTATCCCCTTGCCAAAGTCGTTCACTTATTCGATGACAGGCGCTTTTGTTTCTCTTGTTGGGAGTTCTTAATTCATTAATGTTCTTCTTATAGTACCTAAATAAACATAATTCCTTCAGTTACTTTCATTAATCGCACAATACCAATCATTAAAGAATAATAATTATAACAGTAATTAAGTAATAATAATATAAAAGCTTACTTCATAACTGTATTCTTGCTCAAATTTAGCAATTCCATCGTTAAATTCACAACCGATCCACATTCCAATCTTCCTTCCCTCTGCATTTCTTCAATTTTTCTTGCGACAAAAATTATTTCTTGTCGCTTGCGTGAACAAGGCGGACACCGCCTTCGCGCCCTTGGACTTCTCATTCTTCACAATCGTGAATTATATGGAAAAAAATAATATAACGCACAAAGCACAGAACCACGAAACTCGCAATCACAACTCGCCACACAACAGAACAAAGGCTGGAACCACGTGCATCGGTTCTATATGTACTGTACACCGGTACATACGCATCTTGCATTCAGGTCTCGATTTTAAAATAAACACAATTTATCACACAAAAAGTAAATTCAATGTAATATAAAAGAAAAAAAGAATTTTTGCAGAAGAGCACATAATACCACTTCCTAATTTCAATTACACTGTTCTACAAAAAAAAAAGTTTCTATTTCTGGAGAAAAAAAGTTGTGATTCTTATAGTAATTTCAAAGGTGAATCCAAATCTGTTTTCAGTTTTTCTCTGTCAGGGATAGTTTAACCGGAATTCTATTTTTTATCTTAACAATATTCTACAAATGTAAACTTATTTTTCGGAATTCAAGAAATAGCAATAAAATAATTTACAGTGATCCTGATCATTGATTTCAGTTACATAATTTAACTCTACCATATTAGGGAAGCCGAGGAAGGTGCTGTCAGGTGGTATTCACAAAATAATTCACTTTGTAGCATGTATTTTAAAGGCAGGTATACGGAAAAAGAGAAAATGACACAAATGTGGCAACAACAATTTACATATATTATTTTTTCTTTTGTAACAAGTCTTTCTTGTCTCGAATGATACTCCAGCAATAGTCAGCCAACATTGTAGGCATCCACTTCCCTTCGTACCTTTTTTCAATGGTGGATATGTCTTTATGAAATCTCTCTCCGTGTTGGTCTGATACATCGCTGCAGCTCTCTGAGAAGTAGTCAATATGAGAGTCCATGAAATGTACTTTTAGAGACATATTGCAGCCGATTTCTTGATAAGCTGTGATCATTTAATGTACTAATTCCTTGTAATTTGCAGCTCTTTCTTCCAAGGAAGTTTTCTGATACTTTCTTGAAACATTGCCATGCTCTTGCTTCTGCGTCAGTGAGGCATTTTTCAAAATCTCTTATCTATTTGGAGTTCTCTAATCTGAGGGCCTACAAATACACCTTCTTTTATCTTTGCTGCTGAAAGACGAGGAAATTTGTCAGCAAGATAGGTAAACCCTTCCCCAGTTGGATCCATCGCCTTCACAAATTGTTTCATTAATCCAAGTTTGATGTGAAGGGGTGGTAGAAGTATATCTTCACGAGCTACCAGGCTCTGACGTTGGACATTTTTTCCCCTACTTTCCAATTTCGTTCCGGCCATTTCTTTCTTATGTAGTGGGAGTTTCTGTCGCGGCTATCCCACTCGCAAAGAAAGCAAGCATATTTCGTGTACCCTTGTTGCATGCCTAATAACAATTCATTACTTTGAAATCGCTGCATATCTTCCATTTATGCTCACTGTATTTAATTAATTTGAGAATATTTTCCAAGATGTAACTTTCTTTAACCAAACTGCCATATGCAATTGGGACGGAAGGCATTTTATTTCCATTGTGGAGCAAAACACCCTTGAGACTCATTTTCGACGCATCTATCAAGAGTCTCCAATCCTCTGGGCTGTATTGGAAGACGAGTGCTTTCATAAGACCTCCAACATTATTGCAGAAGGTCAGTGTCCCCTCGCTTGCAAAGTAGGAAATGAAAATACGTTCTGTGTCTAAATTCGCTAATATTGGTACTTCGGTGGAGAAGATTATATTCCTGTAATCTCGAACCAAGCAGTTCTGCCTTTTGTTTACTTAGTCCTATGTCACGCACTAAATCATTTAAATCTGCTTGTGTTAATAAATGAGGCGTTGAAGAACATGTACCCTGATACAGAGGGTCATGTCTGTCATAAGACGTCATATCTTCATTGTCATCACTGTTGCTATCTGTTTCTTCACCTTCTTGTCTTGTGGGAACTGGAAGACTCTGAGTGTGAAACTGGCCTTCGCGCAGAAGGTAGATCCGGGTAAACAAGGTGTTTCTTTGACTTCTTGTTTGTAAAACCCCGAATTTTCGTCACACAAAAATAAGTCTGATATGTTCTTTTGGTTCTCGCCATACCATAGGTACAGCAAATAACATGGTATTTTCTTTTCCTTTCCACCAATTAATTTACAAGAACAAGTTGCGCAACATATATGTGGCGCCCATTCTTTATCTTGATCTCCAACGGCTATTCCAAAATACTGCTTATAAGCATTCCTTATAAAGGGAGAAATACTCTTCCTGTTTCTTGCAAATGTGAATTCTCCGCAGATATAGCAAAAGTTGTCGGGAGTATATAGGCAGGAACGCTGACGAGACATTTTCTAGAAAAATCAAAATTATATCACTATAATCTTTAATTCATGCTGAACAAAGACATTTTTATTTATTCATTTCCTTCTTATCCACTTGTTACTTTATGTACACCACGAAAAACAAAAGATCACTTTTAACGTTGTCACACTTGAAGCTTCACACTTGGTTTCCTGACAATGACTGTTAGGTTAGGTTTGAATTAACCGGTGTTTATGAAAGTTCTCAATTGAGAACGGCGTACCAACATCTGAATATTAAAACATTTTATATGAATACAGAAATCAATGTTGCCAACTGTTGTTTGCAAACTTTATTTCACTTTATGGGGAAAATGCATTTTTTATGATATAAAAGTTAAAATTACTGAAAAACTATCCCTGAACGCGACATTTTGATTTCAGAAATGAGCTACCTATTGTAAATTCATATGGAATCACACTCTTATCTCAGAAATGGAACCCTTGTAGAACAGTGTTATTTATCGCGGCGCATCGCGATTGTGCGCGTACTTGTGCAGTTTTGTGAACGCACGTAAGGTGCAATGTACGTTCACGCCACCGCGGTGCAGACATAAACTCTCTGATAATACTAATATATACAAAAAATTAAATGTATACATTATAGTTCAAAATGATGCAAAATATACACAAACACTGAACCTCAATAATACTAATCAATTAATAAAATAACTACAAATAAATAATAAATTGAAAAAGGTAAAAAATATCTACAAAAACTCATGCCCTTCCATTATCCGCATATTTGCATCACGGCAATACGCCCTTATAACCAATCTAGTTATGGTTTCTATCATGATGGATACCATTTTGCAGCTGTGATCTGGACAATTAAGTCAGCTATAGTCTAAATTTGCTGTTAGGAAACTTACATCACCCTTTAGGCTTCTTGAGTGCAAACTTTGAGTTTCAACAAAATTTGACACAAAGATTTCGGGCCATTTGGACAGCACTCCACAACTGCTTATTTGCATATATCAAAGCTGGATTATGAGGATCATATTCCAGACTTTGAGTATATATCTGCCCCAGGGATGGCTCATCACTCTTAATCGCAGTTAGGCATATTGAGCGATGTTGCTCCTTCAAAACCCCTACCATGCACTTGCCAATGTAGCCAGCAACATAGTAGGTCCCAATGTTTTCAGGTGTTGCCATGTCCTCCTCCGTCAGAGCATTGGCCTCTGCTGCATCTGGAATATGCAGAACAGCTGCAAAAGTGTCATCAGCTGTGGCTACAGTATGGGGATGAGCCATGTCGGGTTCCACCTCCATAGCGTAAATATAAATTTTCTCTGACTGCTGTCGGTGACTCTTCCTTGTGTTTGACTTATTCATTCAGATCACACAGAATTCCCTAAATATTCATCCTCACAATTGGAATTCGGATTCTGGCACTGACAAGATAATTCTGTTTCTGATTTCAAAGCCAGAAATGGGTGGATACATGTTGGTTATCATTAATTCGCGCCATTCTGTCCGATAACGGCAAACACATTCTCAGTGGGTCCTGGTTTAGCCGCATTAAATGCAAACATTTGAGGGTGTCATACGACATCATTCCACAGATATTCAAGGCCGAGAAGAGTGGATATGTAGCTACGTTTTCGAGAATGGGAAGTACCCTGGCTGCCTTTCCAACCCATGTCACTTCAAGGAAGGCCATTCTACAGACGCCTCCAGGACAAAACCTCATTCTCCTGAGTTTTTGACGCATTTTCTTCCCAAACGACAACCAATGTACCCAGACCCTTCTCGCACCACAAACCTTTTCTTTTTCCCTTATGCTCAATACTGCCGAATCATCTCGCTTCTCCGAGCCATTCAGATAATCAAACAGCGTATCGAGTCGAGAATGACATCTTGCCGTTGCTTCCCCATCCACCAACAACTGTTGATGTGGAGCCATCTTATCAGAACTCATTTTGGTTTCATATATACCCCACACACCACGGCTCAAAACTTGGGCAGCATACTTTACCTTCATCGTTGATTTTCCTATTGGAGATTCACATGATTTTAGTCAAGGTTTGTACTGTAAAAGTTCATATCAGAAGACTCCATAGACAGAATTTATGTTGTCCCAGCGACTCTATCTTGTCCCCTTCTTGCCTCTCCCCCTCTTCCCCAGCAGTGCTGGCATCTCCATTATTTATGCTCTCATTCCTTTCCCCAGTCTGACTGGCACGAATGAGGTTTTTATTGCACCTCTATTGTTCGATGCTTCGTCACACACAGTGGCTTTGACAATGAAACCAACCTGCTGTAGTTTCACTATCGCTTCTTTGATTAAGTTAGCAAGAACTTGGGAGGGCGTGTTTTTACTTGAAAAAAAAAACACAACCAATTGGCTGTTTATATTGCCGATGCACACCCTGAATCATAAAAACCAGAGCATGATCTGCAACAATGTACGAGCATCCCTGCGAGCCAAAATCAACAAAACCATCGATCAGGCCCGTCTTCTTAGTATAGATATGACGTTTTCTGAGAGACAACTCATCGAACATTAGGGTACAATACTTATCCTGATCAGTCATAGAACTGGCTACTTTTTGCATCATCTCAAGGACATGATCATTAATTCCAATATCCATTGGAACATGTTCAAAGACACGCAACAATGTTCGCACAGAAGGTAGTGTCAAGTAACAACAAAGCCGATATGCCTTTGGACTGCGTTTGAAGATTGATAAAGCCAATACCTTCTCCTGATGTGTCCACCGCCTTGCAGTACCCTGTTGATGGAAATTACGAAAATTTCTCTGGATAAAGGTACGCAACTCGGGGGGATACAACACCCTGAAGCATTGCATCTAAGTTTCCAGTCTGAAACGGGCCCCAGGCCATTCATAAATAACAGAAAAATTTGGAGTTTACACTGTATGACGAAACACGAAGTCCATTCGACGCTGCTTCTTTTCGGAAAACTTTTCTGACTTCTTCATTGAAGCCATTTATTTCTCTTATTAACAATTTTTCAATTGACAGCATAGCTAATGCAGAAAGTCTTTCCTCTGACATGGTGCTGCGTAGAAATGTCTTGATGCGATTCAATGTTGAAAAACATCCTTCAGCTTCTCTAGTAGTCATAGGAATTGTTACAAGAACTTTAAGAAGCTTAGCAGTTTCACTAAAAGTCTTTTGAAAATTGTTTTCTAAAATGAATGCCAAAAGGTCAGTGGCGCCACACACATTACGGAAATCACTGCGCATATACATTACTTCTATTTCTGTCTTTTATTTTGGCCGGTCGAGAAATGGATACACTGCACAGGTGTCCCGAACAGTCGTTTCAGGGAAGGTCTGGTGAAATTCTGAAAATTTTTCAGAGTTAAAAAGATTTGATGCTATTAGGTGTTGGTTAAATGAAAATCTCTCTTGAGCTTGAGTAAGAATCACATGACACTTCTTTTGTAGCAATTTTTACAGTCATTTGATCATCTCGACGTTTCTTTGATTCCTGCTGCGAGTAATTCTTTATTGAGTCAATGTTATTTCTAACATCTTTGATTTCTTCAAAGGACTGAATGGCTTTCTTAGCAGTTACTGCATCTATTGACCGTTTTTGAAGAGTGTTATAAAGAATGTCAACATGAGGCATAATCTTGTGCAACACTTGCAACCAGAAAAGAAAATCAGGCTGACTTCTTTCAAGTTTCAGTCCTCTAGCCTGGGAAATACTACTGGTTTGTCTGCTGGTAATTTCTATTTGTTCGAAACTCTGATGCAATAATTTTTTGTGTTCAAATACTGTGTCTACTAATCCGGATTTGAAGTTCCACCTCGTTGATGTACTAGGCATTCTTCTGCCGAGCAACTCATCCAAAATTTGCATTATTTGAGGAGAATTTGAAAAAATGCCGAAATTTCGCTCAAATCTGCAAAAAATATTCTAACTTGTGTATTATAGCTTGCAGGTGGAGCCATAATGAGATTGTTTGTGCGCATAGCAATGTACATAACGCGCGTAGGGATATTTTTCTTTCACAATGGTCTGAACGCCAGAGTGCTGCGCGCTCATTACGTGTGCGCCATCATAACTCTGGGATGCAACTTTATGCTTATCTGCCACCACATTTGAAGGCATTTCTTTCACACATTCCGCAATTGCTGTAGCGTCTTGTCCGTTTGGATTAGTGAAAGAAAAAAAATCGTTGTACTCGCTTACCACATTGTAAAACATACCGCCACACAATGACCAATTGAAAAGCTGAAGAGATATCCGTTGTTTCATCCGCTATTATAGAAAGTCTGAATTTCGTATTTCGTCCTTAATAGCTTCTTGGCAAACCTCTAACATGCATTGCAGTAAATCATTCTGAATTTCTTTAGATGTTCCTCTGAACACTGCAGCCTGGTTAAGATGATCTTTCAAAGCAGAATCTAATTCGGCCGTAAAATCAATCAATCAATCAATCCTTTAAAGATCCCAGGATTACTACTTGTTGGCGTTTCGTCGTGTCCGCGAACTGCTAATTCAAAAGCTCCACAAAATTTAACACAATTATCTGTGAGAGCACATATCTGTTTTTCATTATTTCTGCGTTTTGCTTTTCAACATTGTGTCTGAATGCACTGTCCAATTGTTGAACACTGCTGTATTTCCCCAAGACCTTCAACTCCAATACCGCATTCATGTGCACTTTAGAATTTTCATGTTTCGACAATGTTTCAGATGCCCCAAATCACTAAATCCCATGTTGGTCCAAGTTCCTTCTTTTTCCGAAGCGAAGAGTAAGCATGGAAAAACAGTATAAACGATTCGTTAGTTCGCATCCACAAACCCAATCATAATTGTCATACGTAGAAACATTAAACTTTCTGGGAACTTCCCTGTCTTTACATTTACTACTCTGAACTAAGTTTATGGCAGGTGTCGGTCTACCATTATTTTTAATTTGCAGTTTTTCATCAAGAGACAATTGTGAAAAATTCACACGTTTAATGTTTTCAACGCTATACATTGCTAGTTGCACAAACACTCGATAGAAAAACGAACACTCCTACTTCGGTGTTTCAAACCGCATTAGATAGTACTAAATACGTTTACAAAACACATCCGGGTTTTCATACACTTTGGAATGGATTTGAAATCGCAATTCACTTTAAAACACTTTCAAGAAAATGTGCCTATATTCAATTAACCCAATACTTATAAATGCAACACTGCCAACCGATGTATTCGCGCGCTAGCGTAGAACTGGTATTTTGGAAGGAATGAGAACGCTGTTAAGTGGAGAGATATTTCACGCTTCCTTCGTACAATGCTTTACTTCTCTGAAAACTTGTGCAAGCCGAGTGTTATGTCTTCGATTCACACGCGCCGTGGAAGGCGCCTCGCCGCCAGCGTGCTCCTGCCGTGCATAAGCCACCGTTGCACCCCTCTTACCCCTCCAGACCCTCGGCAGCCCTAACTCTCTCTCCTCGCTCGCAAAATCCCGAGTGTGCTCCCGCGGGCTTTCAGGAGGGGCATGAGCGGTCGGTCAATTGTAGCCTCAAAACGGCGCGTGTTTTGAAATACCATGGTTTCGTAACTTTCTGGAAGGACTTGTATTCTCCTTTTCTTAAGACATGTTTAAGAGAGATTGCACCGAATTAATTTGGGTGTGCACATGCGAACGTGAGAATACCCACGAGCCGCCACTGAATCACACTCTTCACTAGTGAAACTCTCTGTCCAAGAAAATGCTAGCCAACTTCGACAGAACTGATAATTGACTTTTACAAGCACAAAATTCTCTAAGATAATTTTTGGTAAGTTGACTCATTACATACCAAGTGACTGAAGTGGCATAAATAGCTACTTCTGTAGGTAATAAAAGTTTCCCTCTGTCACAGTCCTTAAGAAAATTGTAGGACGTATCAAGTTCAACATCCACTTCCTTATTTAGAAGTAACCATGAAGAACATACGGTACACTTCCCTCTCCTCAAGGTTCTGAGAACAAGCCAGCAATGGAAGTCAAAATTGGCAAAATTTCATCTGGAACCAACTCTAATTCAAAACTCGTTTCCAGTGTCGCAGAAAATGGGCCTATATCAATATCCTAATAAGAGTTATCCTTGACGGACATAAGTGTGTTTAAATGCACGTCACCATTTTGAGCACAGAAAATTACATCGTTTCTGAATCTCAATTTTCTTTTATTTTCAAATATCTGCACATAGCTTAAATAATAATTTGCTCCACTAAGCTGTCGATAGGAGCTAAACCGGCTTTCCAAATTGTCATTTTGAAATCTGCTTAACAATATGTACTTGAAACCATACCTTTCAAACAAGTACGGAATTACAGAAATCTCTTGTTATGATTAGAGAGTAATGTTTCTGATGACAGAGTCATGGGTAGAAATTAAAGCCTTCCGAATCCTCACCCATGACAAAAAAATCCCTCAAAAAATTAAAAGAAAAATCAGTGTTTTCTGTGATGGCCTCTCTATATGGATCATTAAATCTTTCCTTCCAGGGCACCTTTCGCATTGCGAATTTTCCACCACTTAACAATTATATCAATGAAACCAGCTGTTGAAAGGACGTCTTCAAACACCTGTGGGTGATCTTAAGAAATGTGATTCAAGGCCGTGACATTATTTTCATGAAAAATTTTCAACGCCAGATTTTCATTTTTCTTCTGAATAGAAGTGGGGTATAGAGCTTTTAAAGACAGTTTGCCCATATTTAACTAGGGAATTTTTCTCCATGTTTAACATGCTTTCCAAATGCTTGTACTTGGCACATGAGATACTATTTCTGTCATTCCAATTCGGAAACTTAATTGCCCTGTCAGCAGTCTTTTTTCTCTCCCAACAATTTCGAATGCATTTCAAAATATGTATCAAAGGCAAAGAAAAAGAATCTTGAAGAGTCGAAAGGATGTACTATTTTTTGACGTTTACTGATTATTAGGACAAAGAAGTTTGAAGGCTTTCCGGTTCACGGAATGATTATCTGACACTAATGCTAAGACAATAAACCCGTACTTCAACTTTCTTCAGCACAGAAAGTGTCTTAGTCTTAAGAAGTTCACCCGATAACTTATGAATAGGAATAATGCAAACTACATCCCTATACTGCGTCATACTGATGACACCATAAATACTAATTCAGATTTTGCTGACTGTTCACAATCAGAGTGACCCGATCCGTATATCTTGCCCCCTTTAAAAGTGAGCTGCGGCTGAATATAAATCTCATCCATTTCCAAGCACACAACTTTTTCAGTCTGTTAGATTCTGCAACCTACCCTTCAGATAACTTGCACTGTCCAGAGTCGAATTTGACAAATTGTAATGAGAAATTAATTTTTGCAAAGTGCGTTGATGGGGCAGAAACATTAACCCACATTTCAACAAGGCATTGTAGGCTGATGGGGAATGCACATACAAACATGATGCTAAAACCATGGTTTGATTACAACACTTTCTTAAATTCTTTGGCCTCTGAGATATAATAGTTCCCCAAGAAACCTGAAGCTACGTAATTCCTCATACAACGGCATAGATTTTAAAATACTTATAGCAAATTCAAACTTACAAGTTGTCTGTAGCAAAACCTCTTTGGACTCAATTCCAGCCATTAAATTATCTAGAGCATTGCGAGAATTTAGATAAAGACTCTTAATTGAGAAATCTTTCTCTGACACCTTGACATTTCTAACTTTTACCTCAAGATGCAAAGACTCACTAACAATAATTGAAGCAAAAATTACTGGTGAATCATTTTCCACTGTGATCATACTCAGAAAGAGTTTCTCCTCCAACTTTACACTCGACCAGTTTCTCCTGGATAAACCACAATTGGCTACATACAAAACAATATCATCTAAAGTGGACAGTTTATCTCTTTCCATATACTCTTTATGCATTTCTATACTTTCACTTATGGCTAGCTCCATACGAGATTCCTCCACATCAGCGAGTCGTTTTACACAAGATGGGGTTTGTGATAAGTACTGTGGTGTATTTGGAAAATTGTGGGCACAGCATTTTCCACAAGTTTAAGGCGCACACGAGGAAATACTTTAAGTTCACCGTTAACTCCGTTAATGTGTTTTATACACACGATTGGCTGCTTCAACTTTGAAAAATCGGTAGGAATTTTTTTGAGCCATTTATTCATCGCTCTGTCGTGTATATTGTCAAATCTTAAACATCGAAGTAAAAAAGCAAATCTTTGTTTACTCATCGAAAGATAACAAGACTCTAAACCATTGCCTTTAGAAATTTAAAGTTATATCCGAAGAACAATCCTTCCTATACCAATTGGTAATTATCTTATCCCCCTTAAATTTTATGGTAATATCAAGGAAATTTAAAGAGTTATTTACTGATTTTTTATGTATTATGATTAATATATCATCTACGTATCTCTTATAAAAGAACAGTTATGACGTGGTATAATTGTCTCCTCCATTTTTCTCATGACAAGTTCTGAAAATATAGAACTCATAGTCTCCAATTGGTGTTCCTGTCAATTGTCTATATATAACATTGTCAAAATGAAATGACAAAAATGAATTCTATGTCATTCAGTAAACACTTAGTAATTATTAAAATCTCTTCTAAAGGAAACGTGAAATCAGGGAGTCTTAAAATAAATTCTCGTATAGCTTCCATTATCAGGTAATGTGGAATACTTGGAAACATAGCAACAACATCTATTGAAAAATCTCATAATCTTGAGGTACAGTCAGGTTATGCAACAATTCTGTTAAATCAAAACTATTCTTGAGAGCATGCAATACTTCAATTTTTAACAATTTTTTCATTAATGAATTTAAAAATTTGCAAAAAGTGTATTGAGTGCATATTGATGATACTACAAGTATAATTGGAAAGTTATCTTTATGCACTTTTATTAAACCATACGCCCTCGAAATTCTCCCAGTTGTCGGATAAATGGTATTATAAGTTTTTTTGTGTAATTAATTTCTTGGATTTCCATCTCTTGATAATTTCTTGAAGTAATTTCAAAAACGTAGGAAGTTTACTTTTCTTAAGTGGTAAATACTTATTAGCGTCAGTTATTACAGATTTAACTTTTACTAAGTAATCAAAATAGTCAATAGCTACAATTCCTCCTTTATCTGATCTAATAAATAATACTTGCGGGTTATCTTTTATAAACTGTTTTGTTTCATGTAAATGTGATAACAATAGTTTCTTTGTTATTAATGTTTTTATGACAAGTTATGTATGATTTAAGAGCATCTACTAGAGATCGTCTCATGTCACATTTGTCCGGCTAGCTTATACTATGAGGATGACTCTACTTCTTTGATGGTATTGACCACTACCTTAATTTTATCGTTGTTCTTAAGTGGAAAATTAAATTTCTTTTCCAATATTGTGTTCACTACTACATCAGGTATTTCCCTCGATGATAAATTCCAGAAAACTTTCTTACTGCATGACGAATGATCAAACATTAAGCACTCTTTGCCACTATATTGTTTAGATTTCAATCTCGTAAATTTATACTTTATATTGATATTATTCTTAAATATCCTATTAAGACGAAGACATTGAGTTTGATAGAATTTATCTATTATCTCTTTGTTAACGAAAAATTGCAAGTTAAGTTCACAATGCCTCAACTGTTTGGCAAGACTATTTAAATACCAGTATTTTTCTTTAATACATAAATTCAAGGTTTGGAAATCTAACAACTTCCTTTATTTCTAAAGCTAAATTCAATGTTCATTTCAATAATATTAAAAATTTCAGGTCATATCTAAGGAGAAGGAAGGTAGTAAACCTTGTCGGCGACAATTACGTAGAAAAAGATGTGTGTCTCATTAATTTTGTATTTCGTATTTAACGACATCCAGCTCCTAAAATAATCCCTAGCATAGACAGGTTGTGACTTGAGAAAATGAAGGGCGTCCTCTCCCTCTCCTTGTGACGACTGCGATGGCGATGACCTTCATGGGGGCATGACGCTGACGGATACTACGTCAAACTTAGTAAACCAATATTTCTTCTCGATTGTCAATATGTTTGCAAATAAAAGTAACCAACGTTTTTTATGACAATCATTTATTCCAGCAATTGCACAACGTTTCGTAACCAGTTTCGTTACATCATCAGGTGCTTATTTATTTATTCGTATGGTAGGAAACAATACAATAAGAAAAAGGAAAAAAGAATTCACACAAAGAGAGCAATTCAAAACAATTAAAGGAACAACTACACAATTTAAAAACAATATAGCACATTTAAGTGAAAACTATGTCTAATTTACAATAAAAAGTTGATTTTATCAGTCTTAAAATACTGATTCTAAAGCCTTAAGTCAAGTTCATTTGCCCATTGAGCCGCATTTTCAGTTACTGCGATGAATTCTTGGGGGTTTCCAGGAAACTTCCTTCTCGGACAGTCATTGACAATGTGATGTATAGTTTGCCTGACATCTGCGCAGTCACACATCGGGCTAGGGCTTCAGGTGCTAAAATAATGGGACACAGAAACAGTTATTCTACATATCAAATTAGTGTAATTACTAGTATGGTTTATAAACAACTTCAATTGTCTCAAAAGTAAAAGCCTATTGAGTAAAATTATCTCAAAATCAAACATATCTACTACAAAAGAGATCTTTTAAACTTATAATTTTTATACAAAACAACAAAACAAAATCAATACAATACCAAATAGACGCTCGCCTTAATGAGGGAACTGCTATCTCATTGAATTATCTCTGCAATAGAACAATCGAGGAAACATCACGAAATTAACTCGCACTTACTACACGTGACATCAGATAACTAACAGTTGACGACCGACATTCCAATGTCAAGGAATGAATGAGACCAACAGGTGTATGAATGTGTAGTGAGGTAACAACACGGCGTATGAATATGCAGTGTGCCAACTTAACTATACTGGATCTACATTCTCCGGATCTTTAATTTTAATTTTATATAACACATTGTCATAGGCATTAGTAAAAACATTCATTTCAACATTGGTATTAAGAGTCTGATTTAACTTAATCTGAAGTGTTTCTGAAATGAGTCTTGGGAATCTCCTGACCTCGGTGTCTAAAATAAGTGAGTTCTGAGACTAAATGTGTCACAAGAATTTGACTTTGTGTCTAGATAAGGAATTATTCCATAAATGGAACTTGGTCTTTGACATTCCTTATCAAATTCTGTTTGTTAATTAATGTGTTGTGTATGTGCAGTTTAATATTTGAACGGAGACATTCTTTCTTAAACTTATTCTGTATTTTAGGTACGCATGGCATTGTCTGTTCATTACCTGAACCTTCTGTATCTGCCGTAACTCTATCAGCTCGTGATTCGTTACTCAATACATTCTACTCTATTTAATCTTTTGTTGATGCAGCGCCTCACAAATACCTGAGGATAATTGTTCTCTTCTAAAATTTTCCTGACCTTGTTCAAATTAGAATAGTGAAAAACATTATGGGTTAGTAGATCAGGCCATAAAATTATCTGATAAACTATAGACTTCTTATGCTGAATAAGATGGGCAGCAATTTGTGCAATTGCTGGAATAAATGATTGTCATAAAAAGTTTGGATACTTTTATTTGCAAACATATATTGACAATCAAGAAGAAATATTGATATACATTTCAGATGGTCTATGTAAACATTTGTTGACCGTACAATTATGTCATACACATTACTACAAAAAAAGAGCTCATGTAATTTTATTTCTGAGCTCATCTTCGAGGCTATTCCTTGTGCACCAGGAAGCTGCTTTATTATATTTTCTGCACGGGTTTTACAATTTTTTTAGGCAAACTGGTAATCCCCTTTGTTTTTCCATCTTTCCCGATATAAAATGAGTTTTGTGGCTCACACTCAGAGTCGCTGTCTTCGTCTGCTGACTGCTCTGAATCAGTATTATGCTCACTTTCAGTTAGGTGATCAATCTCATCTGAATCAGATTCTTCGGAAGTGCTTCCTTCCTCTTCATCCAATAACTCATCGAGCCACTGCTTCCAAAGTTTGGGATCTGATGAAGATTCACTTCTCATTCTTTTCTGTTGTGACATTGCAATCTATAGAAAAAACGTGTAGTTATATAATCATTATAATTGAAAATGGAGATAAAAATTAAAAATTTGATATCAATAAAAAATAACAATCAGGGAGCTCAAAATAAAAATAAACAAAATGTGTCTAGGGTGAGCCAAGAAAAGTTTAGAAAAGAATAACTTACTTTAAAAGCATAATAAAACTAGAAAATAAAATGTTAATGCAAATAAACACTGCTTAAAAAGTTACAAGAATGGTCGCATGGGGGACAGTTGTCAACCAGCCAAGAGATGTTACCGGTTCAAGGTGAAGAATCATACTGAGTGAGCTCTGATGGACTGGCGTTCAAGTTCAGGCATGCATGGACAGGCACTGGCCTGCTCGAGGTGTAGTTCGGGGGAGGGAGGGAGTTGTGAGAAAAATAAAGGAAGTGGGTGACGTATGTCAACCACGCGATCACTCAAGGGTTAAGGTAGTGTTTAGACTATTTATGATGAAAAGAGATTATAGAAAGCAAGCAAAGCTTTCTGAATTGATAGCATGATCCAAAACACTTTTACATGGAGTCTTTCCTCAGTGTCAATGTTTTGAGTACTAAGGTATCACGATCGAAGAATACCTTAGAGCTTGGAAACAAGATTTAAGTGAAATAGTTCATTTCATGCATAGATTATAGTATTTTCTTATTGTGTGGTAATGTATAAAGTACATTGCTCATCAGAAATGATATAAATTTTTAAAGTAAATAATTAGTTCATAATTGAGTCATATTACAACAATGCAATTCCTGAAGTGAGATGACATTTTGCTTAAAAAGTGTATTGAAGAAATGAATCCATCTGTGCATTATATCTAATTACGATTCTCAAGATACAATTGTTATATTGATAAGTGTTACAGAGGGACAATTGTTACGGATTTTTGCTCGGCCAGGCGTTCAACAATTGACTGCAATCGCCGTCTTCTGCGCATGCGCAGATTTACAAAAGTGAATTGAAACGAGAAGTGCGCAAGCGCAAATGTACAAAGATGATGCGAACTGGAGCTGCGCGTGCGCAGGTCGAGTGTGCTGTCGGTTGCTGTTTCGCTTCGCCGTGCAAAACTTCCCTTGTCTGCTGATAACTGTGTGGTAATGTTTCAGCTCATTGAACGTTATACCTAAATGTACAAGGTTTGTATAAAAAGTATCGGGATTTTTTTTTTATTCCTGGCATGACACGGCGCTGACTGGGTGAGTGGTCTGTAGTTCATCACGCAGCAAGTGCCAGTCGGCGGCGAGGGTTCGTTCAGGCTCGATCCTGTTCATGCTGGACCCCTGTCGAGTGCCTCGATGCAATCGCAAAGTGCAGCGAACGATTGAACTGGATTGTGTGGATTCTGTGTTTGGGGGAAATCCGCTTCGGAGACGTTGTGGCACCATTCATCCTTGAATACTTTGCGAATCAGACTGCTGCTTCTAAGTGGCGCAAGCTCATCAAAGATGGCCGTCCACGGCCACGTGCGACGTCGATTGAGTGTGCGCGTAGCTGCAGAATCGAATCGGCGCTGAGAAGATGACGCTGCACCTCATCACTGAGAATTCAGCCTTTCCATCGATCTGTGCCCAACTCGTCCCGAAGGTCTTATCGGTCGACAAAAGCAGAGCAGAGTGTGTGCTTGCGAAAACCTTCTGATCCAGTCTTATGGGGCAACGGAATGTGGGACGATGCATGATGTTCTAATACGTCCCGGAAACAAAATGGCAGATTGACAAATCTGCGCAACACCTCATCCAGAAAAGCTCTAATGAACAAATCCAGCGTGAAAACCTTACTCGTTGTTTTCGTCTCTTGAATGGTTCTTGTTGTGATACATAGAAGAGCTAAAACGACTGAAGAACGTCTGAGGCCATTAATCTTTTGAATTACTTCTTGGCTGTCCGTAGAGGCCTCTCAGCCCACTACGCGGCGTCACCCGGGCAGCCAAGAAGTCATCGACTCGAGGCGCGGAAGCTTACGTGTACAATCTTTTGAATTGGAAATTGCTCCAGACTGCACCCAGCCACCTCTGCTTCAAAATAAGACGACCTGGCGAAAATCTGCATCAGGATGATCCCGCAATCCTCTTGCTGACTGCCTTCAATACCAGCAGACCATGCTGTTCACAAGAGTGAAGTTCTTCCGCACAGGACACCGCATGTGACCCATGCCGTCAAAGAAGCTGACCTGCCTAACCGCCTACCATTGAGCCCCACGAGATGTGGAAAAGCCGCTGGCAAAAATTGTGTCGACGCTCAAGGGGTTGAAGCAATGTCTGAAATATATTTTTCCGAAACTTTTCCCGATACTTTTTACACAAACCTTGTATATGGCTTAATCATTGCTGATAACCCAGAGTTCCTGTAACATAATTTTTTCAAGTTGTTATCCGGCATTTATGATAATTGCCAGGAAAATTGTCCTAGTATTTTTTAGAATATACCCACTTACTCAGCCTATCATATGTTTCTGTTTTTAAATGTTTGTACGGTCTATAACTATGAAGTCATTAATGTCTTACGTTTAGTTACGTAACAGTTTACATTTTTTGCAACTTTTCAGTTTTGGATATCACAGCTTTGCATGTTGTAAGCTGTATACAACGCTAAATGACAATTCAGATTGTTACAATTTGCTGTTTAGAATTTGTTAACAAATTTCAAGTATTGACAAACAATATTTTTCTTTGTATTTCTTGTGAACATTACTTTTTAAATTTCAAATTTATAACAAAAATAAGATTTTGTATTTCCTACATTAGGTCAATAAAAATGTTTGAATAGCTATTCTTACAAATATTGTTTTTTCCTTCTAATCTATTGTTTTGTTCTTTCCTTTCCCAAATACAGCTACAACTTTCACTAAAATTAATGCAGTGTTTTTTTTTGTTTTTTTTTCTTCTTTTTTTTTCCTTTTCTTTTCTTTTCTTCAAACCTAATGTTATTAAAATGTTCTCCCCTCTTTTTTTACCATGTGATTTTTAATTTGATTACATTCAGTTCATATCCAGTCATTTACTCTTTCCTCTGTTCTGGTTATTATAATACCTTTCTGAAGCCTTTGCTGACTGTCCGGTAATGATTTTCTCCCCTCCAGAAATCAGTGAATTTATGAAATGCATCAACCACTGCTGCAATATATGTATGATCCGTGTGAATAAGCTGATAAGTCATGGAAACGTAATTTTACAGGAGATCAAAAACATCTTTCAACTGAAGTAAATCGGGTATCAATGACATTCAAACAAAGGTCAAAGATAGAAGCACTGTGCTTAATTTTTTTTTACATAAACTGCACACTGGAACACAAAGATTTTTGTAACAAAAATTCAAAAAGTTATGAATCATTCAAAAGTGTGTTATTGTATTTTATTTTCATCGAAGAATGTTAGAAAACAAAATACACAAAAAAAGGGAATTAGAAAATAAAACTTGTCATTTTTTAACGTATAACATTCAGATTCAGATAAATTTCATTCGGGGTCAGAATGTTTACAAACACCAATTGACGTCACACAATGTAGATGAAATGAAACTAATTTCAATTCTCATTGTCACATCGGATAAGCATTACAAGGAGAATACTATTTATATTTAATTAATCGTTTAGAATGAGACTACTCGCTGAGTTCCAGCAGACTGCACCATTGTGGAATTAGCTTCTATCCTGTGCGAAGTATTGGCACCAACCGAAACTATTACAAGCATGAGTGCAAACTAACTTTCATTCAAATTTACGTAAAAACCATAGGGGACTGTCAGAAATTTCCACTCGGTGTGAATTTGAAAAGCTGGGGTCCAGTTGACCTCTGTTATAAAGTGATCTTTTATCCTAGAATTGCACAAATTTAACGAACAGATCCAAGTGTTTTAATTCTAATACGAGAGTGAGAAGGCATTTCTGTTCCACTATTATTTTCTATTTAATTAAAATTAGTTACGAGAAAAATTGGAATTGGCACTAATTCTCAAACCTACCATCCACAGTAGTAGTAACTTTCTACGTCAACATGTGGCAGCACGGGAGTCGTTTGCAAAATGGCTGACATCGACAGGGGCGCCCAAAGAAACCCAGGGACCTGGGACTGATTCTCAGACACCCCCCCCTTTATTTCTTCAAACAAAAAATTCCCTTTTCCTCCAATTCATAAGCAAAACCTTTTATTTCTCCATGCGTGAGAAAAAATGTATAGCTTTTAATTTGGTTTAGATTTTTTTTTAAACTTTTGAAAGAAAAACTTTCGCGGTCCGAGGCAAGTTGCCTATTTGGTGGCCCTGCTCATCGATGTTCGTAAGAGCATTGTGAGATGAATTCTTGGGTGCAGAACGTGAAATCCCCATTCGCATTCAGGAAGGACTGAAAAATATGTACGTGATGCAACCGTGGATGCATACAGGTGAATTGTGTCGTATTATCTCCCTCGCTACTTCTGCAGTCACCGCGAATGAGTCATCGACCTTCTGGATGTTCCGTGAAGTGACTGCAGTCACTGACCTACAGCTCGGCTTTTCGTCAGCCAACGGTCTTTACCCTTCAGCTTCGTCACAGAGACGAACCCATCGTCTAAGAGTGCTGACATCGCTGTTGCACCGTACACATTTTTCAGTCGTTCCTGAATGCGAATGGCGATTTTCCCTTCTGCATCCTAGAATTCAATCACTCGCCAAGGTGTCTTTCGAACGTCGATGTCGGCCATTTTTCAAATGAATGCTATACTACCACAGGTTGGCGCAAAAAGTTACTAACTTGGATTGTACAGGAAGGTATGAGGAATAGTGTCATTCCAATTTTCCACTAAACTTAATTGGGTTTAAGTAAAAAAAATACAATGCGTCATTTTCTAATTGACCTATGTATTATTGGGATAAGAAAAACAAGGTTTCTATTGTACAATGATCTTGCCCTTGGCCCTCTGAAAATAAATGTTCTTCACTTACTGTTAACTTGTCAGATTCAGAATTAATACGAAGTTGTATACCGAAAACATTCCAAAACGAAGGACGTTGAATGTAGTCGCGGAACGATCGGGAACAGACTGGATGGATGGAATATCTCTAGACCTTTCTTCCACATTCCAAAACGGCATTCACTGTTGGAAAAAAATCGTTATGGAAAACAAAGTATATACTGTGAAAAGTAGTTCGCCCTACAAACGTATCCTTTCGGCCTCGCAGAAGTGCTTTGTACACCAAAGTGTTTCTCGTTGGCTATTGAAGCAGGGTGCACTGAGCAGTACTACACAAGTGAGCACTACACAAAACGACCAATTTCGAATGCCAGCAGAGACATCACATGAAACAGGGAATGAGGTAGTTCTTGCTTCCAGTGGACTTCCAATAAAACGAGTAATTTTCCATTGCGCATCTGCGTGCGCCACACGGCTTTTATTTTAATATGACCCCAGGGCAGACTTATCGCCGAGGAGGCAATGAAATAAGTTCTTATTTGCAATGGTCTATTGCCAGAAAAGCAAGAAATTTCCTACAGGACATCTGCTTGCTCCCCCAAAACTTCCATTTTTGTATGACCCCAGAAGAGGCATTTCATCAAGCAGGGAAGAAGGTAAGTTCTTAATTGCAGAGGGCCATTCAAGCGAGTAATTTCCCATTGCACAGGAGGGAATGAGGTAAGTTCTTAAACTTTCTAGACAACTGCTTATTCAGTAAAGGATAATAATTGTAATGTTGCAGGGAAAAGGCTTAGTTTCGACAGATTATTATTACCGTTCCCTGCTTACGCGAAAGGGAATAAAACATTTTCTTCGGTGTAGTAAATTACTTCCCCCAACTCATACATTTACAATCCACGCTCGACGAGTCAATGATATCGAATAATCAGAGTTGAGTGCGGGAGAGGCAGAATTTGCTTCCTTTCCAGAAATTGGGAAGTAAAATAATAGCACCCATGTAAACGAAGACTAAACTTGATTTTATTCTTCAACTGCATGAAGAAGGTAACATTGTTTGCTTTCGTCCCATTTCATACAGCCCTGAGGATGGAAATAGATTTTCCGAAACGTTGGCAATTACCATGCTGTACATTCTTTTTAATTATACTGACCAAGCCCCCGTTAACCTGCCTTTAAAGTATAGAGAAATGATACACGGAATGACTTTCGTTAGTATACAGAATTAGTAAAATCTATTTTCTTTTTATATTCACACATGACAGAAGTCATGGGATACCTCCTAATACCTTGCCCGCCCACCTTTTGCCCGGCGAAGTGCAGCAACTCGACGTGGCTAGGACTCGAGCAGTTGGAACTCTCGTGCAGAAGTATTAAGCCATATAGCCGTCCCTAATTGCGAAAGTGTTGTCGATGAAGGATTTTATGCACAGACTGACCTCGATTATATCCAACTAGCAGAACCCGGCAAACGTCCTTCCCTCTTTTCACCTTTTCCCTATTTTCCTTCTCTCTTACCCCTTTTGCTTCTTCCCCTCTCATTTCCCACTTGTTTTTTCTCCTCTTTACTTTCTCGTATACATACGGGAGTAATATACGTAGTATAGAGAAAGTTATTCAATGCTGCGGGAAATCGATTTCAACGGAAATACGTTTTGGGTTCCCCTGATACCGAAAAAGTTGTTTTTCTCAAAACGTCCGTGTGTGAAAACTCCTAGGGCCTAAACTATCCGTACAATCTTTTCCAAATTGCAGAATCCTCGGTCGACCTGGCTGTATTTGAAGGTTTGGAATTTTAAAAAAGTTTAATATTTGGGGGTACACTACATGAAGCCCCACAGTTTTCAAAAGTTTCTCAAAATTTGCTCCAAATTTATTCTCTGAATTTCTTTTAAGAATAGAGTAAAATACACTTATAAAGGTGGCATAAGTCCGATTTCCACGGTTAACTCTGAATTTTCGAAAATTGCAAAAGTTTGATTTTTTTCGGATTCTTCCTTCAACTATAAAATTAAAGGCGGAGATTTTTCCTTCAAATGAAATTTGTTGTCCCTAAATAGTTCTTTCAAGAAACTCATGTAGATTTTTTTGAAGATTTTAGTAGTTTTCGTGCAATAGTGCGTGCAATATTTGCAATTTTAAAACACTACAAAAACATTCTCGAAAAGGGCTCCAAATTCTTTAAATTTTTGGTAGTGTTAGTGCCAAACGTACCCTATACCATAGTATACTACATAAACGCCATATTGCTATATTTTCTTTTTCCAAAACTGACATTGTATTTTTTTAATTTTTTTTTTTTTACTTTTCTCCCACGTCGGAAATATTTGCAGTAGAGGCAATCTCTTCACTTTATTTCATTTACGAGTACATGTGCTTTAAATGTCAAATAAAGTTTCGCGAAAACTGCATCTTCAGAAACGCTCTAACGCAATTAACTCCAAAATTTTCCAATGCGTAGTGCTAAGTGCACTGTTTGATACGACGTTAAGTTTATTTTGCTATCTTTTTTGGTTTTTCAAAAATTACACATGTGCAAATTAATGGAGTGAGATATTTCCATCGATTTGAATACATTATTGCATTTTCCAGTGGAAGTACTTCAAAGGAAGTTTTTCCAAAACTCAATAGATTCCTGAGCTTCAAATTTCGCGTTTACTGTAATGCTTAATCGCCATTTTCTTAACAACCGCATCAAATTTTTCAATAAAAATCGCTATTAAAACGACGTTATAGCCTTTAATATTCTTAAAATATATAAGTTAGGTTCTACTATTTGGAAACCGAAAAGTTGTGAAAATTGTTTAAAAAATGTAATTTGAGCAGCGATAGATGGCAGTAGCCAAGAAGTAGGGGCAAGACTACAGTACCAGTCCACTAACAGGAAATTAGAAAACTTTACTACGAGAAAGTCTGCCATTCTGTAGGACCTGTAGTTCTCTTTTTGCCTCTTTTTTCTTATGGTTTCCCCTCTCTCCTTCCCACCCTCTTTTTCACTTTATTTTTCTCCCTTTCCCCCTGACTTTCCCGTCTCTCTCTGTTTCAAAAATATTTAATATGAAAAAATGTTCAAGAAATATTTATAACTTTGTCTAATCATATATATATATATATATATATATATATATATATATATATATATATATATATATATATATATATTCGCCACCAGCTACCGTGGCAGTCGGAAAGAATGCTCTTTCGAGCTTTGAATATCTCAGGGGGGACGCGATCTTTGGGGTGTGAGAAAGACCTACACCCAGACACAGAATTAGGTAAAACAGTAATATATTCTGAGAAAGTATTGCACAAATTAAACCCTTTACACTGTCACAGAAAAGAGAAAAAAATACCAAATTGTTAACTGCGCGCTAGGACGCATGCAAAGCCACTAGTGGTAATATCTCTTAGAAAAATTGCAAAAAAAAATGTTTGCTTAATGATTTCACTCTTCACCTAACTCGCGATTATTTGCCTTATAACACCCGTGCACGGAGTTGTTCGACCAATATTAATTAATGAAATTTAACTTTTCCTACTCTTCCTGGATTGATTTGCCAGTACACGTTATCACAGGTCTTACTGCTATTCACATACAAAATTTCCCTCGTCAATAATTACGTGCATAAAATGAACACAAATTAACTATCTTTACTACAGCTTCTAAATGAAATGTACCACCGACGTACGAGGTTATATCAAATACTTCGCCGTTACTCAGTTTTAAGGCGAACATGCAAAATTTAGTATTCTGGTTTCTGGTGCTAACACTAAGTTTCTAGTTCCTGTCTCCCACTTCAGTTTTATGCAAATTTGGAAATCCAGCCGTGCCGCCACTCGCGTTCCTGCAACGTAGCCCGCTTCGATGCTGCTCCGAAGGCCACTCGGTCTCCTTCGCGCCTGCCACCAGATCCAGGGACCAGTCTTCTTGCGCCCACCACCAGATCCACGTATCAGTCTTTTTAACGCCTACCACCAGATCCATGTCTTGTCTTAATTTCGCCCGCCTATCTTGCGACACGAGTACGCGTATTGCCCAGTCTCTGCGTGTGCTAGTTGGCGTGTCGTTTCACTAATGCTTTATAAAAACTCGCACAGTTCCGCAACCGCGGCCACTATTCTGCTTCGTCCTAAATTTTCACAGTTCTTACAACCGTCTCATACAGTTTTACTTAAATCACGTAGCTTCGTTACTATATCACCACTCCCACTTCCTAACGCTTCAAGAACTACTACGGCTTCTCTCCAACAACTACCCCGCTATCTTACTCGACCTCTCACCTCGGCGTCTCACATAAGAAGAGCCTTTTTTTCGCTGCTCCGCCGTTTAAATGGTGACGTGACGTCACGGTGCAACCCTACCGCGCTGCCCATAATGCGGAAGTACACCGCCGCCGCACTTCAGGCCGCAACTAATAGGTAGCGCCTTTTGCAATCTGTAATCGGCTTTCTGGTATTCCTTCGATTTTCACATCTCCGCCGATGCTGCGTGGGCGTTGTGGAGATGCTTCAAACGTCATATATTACACTTAAATTTTTCTAACCTGACTGCTACAAACATTACTGCTACCTTACCAGCCTGATTGCTAAAAACGTTTGCTTAGATCTGTATCTCCCTCTTCTGATACATATTTTATGAACTATAGACCAATATTGCATGACGCAAGGAATGCAAGATGACAATACAAGTAACTGATGAGAAGACGTGCTGTAGCAGAAGGCAGTGCAATATGAGAGGGCCTAATGATAAACATCTTATGATTGTTTACCAATTATCATTTTTTTCAATACCCCTAAACCTTGCAGGTTTTTTGACAACTCTTCCACAGTTGGTTTTCACTCTCAATGACTTACAATTAGAGCCAGCATTATTTTTTACACTAGTTGCATTTGCCTCGTGTTCAATTGTGCCATCAGCATTTACGGGATTATTTACCACTGTGTCGCAGAGTTCTCAAATAAGAATCCTAACACTCCAGAACAAGTTAAATTACATTCACCATACCCTGACAATACGGATTTGGACATCTTTCTCGAAACGAAATTTTTTGTTGTCCAAATCAGGACACGTGTGTTGTGAAGGACTGTAGCAGAAAATCTTGCTATTCCCCTTAATTTAAAAACTGGTGCACCACTTATAATTATTACAAATCATTGAATTTTGTTTTGCGAAGGGACACATGTCTCGAGTGATCGATGTTACATTAATACATACTCGTTAAACTTTTCATTTTAAAACACTCGATCTTCAAACTTAAAAAATTGTCTTCACTTCTGTAACCTCACATTCTGACATGCGCTGGAAATCAGTGGCGGCTTGTGCCTCTCAGCAGTTGCGGTTGCAGCTGCATCGAGTAACGGGGTCCCAATTCCCATAACTTAGAAGACTAAGGCCCGGTTTCACCAACATACACCTAACGTGACGTTAGTAAACGAGTCGTTTAAATTAACGTCTCCGTTAAGATTTGTTCCGTTTCACCAACGCTTCCGCGGCTTCAGTTAGCTAATCGCCAGTCAACTTAAATGGGGCGTGCAAAATACGTAAGTATTTGTTTTTAGAAGGCCGTGAACTGGAAATTCTGTGGTGAGTATGTTTACTCTGCTTACAGAGAATAAAGCAACAGTCTAGCCAAAGCGCAGCTAACTCTATGGACAATACGGCTAGTCCAGCGCCCTCTGGAATATTCTAGAGGGCGCTGGATAGCCGTAGATTTGCTGGCCCCAATATAGTTACCCATAACCTGCTGGTAGCTGCCAGTTGCAAAATAACGTCATAAATAACTGGTTAATTGGTGGGATTGGCTCGTTACTGGAAATAAATATAAATTGAAACAAAATTCTAAAAATGAGTTCTTATTTTTAATAAATAATGAACTTAATTATAATATGTAATTAGTTCATATACTTTGAACTTTGTGATTTAGTTTCTAAAGTTTTTGGAATGACTTGTGTCTGAAGAAAACTGTAGCCTATCTTCTGATAAGAATAAATAGTGACTCAATTTCATGTATAATGAACGAAACCATAACCTAATTCGCATTCATGAAGGTTATACATAATAAGAAAGTTTTCAATGTGCATGCAAAACTGTTACTTAAATGGTTTGGTTGTGATAAATGGTATGTAACCATTACATGTAATGTTTTCGGACCTGTTTGATGAAAACTCCAGATCCTGCTCAATTAAATTCCAAGATTTCTAGTGTCGATTGTTTAGTACCACTGGATCTGGTTGAAAAGTCCCTGAATACACGCGGACGCACAGATATTTCCAGGCTTTCTAAAATATTGTCTTGCGATATATATTGCAGAGCTTTCTCCATTTTTCTCTGCTGTGTGTTCGAACGCTGCGCTGCAATCAGCTTAACCAGGCGTTAAGGGCTGCTAACGGAGCTGAGATAGTGCGTTAACTTTGACGGAAGGTTAACAAGCGTTAAAGTTTGGTGAAACACGTATTTTCTCCAACGGACCGTTAAAATCTCCTAACTTCTAGTTAGCGTGTTAACAAGCATTGGTAAAACCGGAACACTACGGAATAAAACGTAAGTAACTCGTGTAAATTCCTGAAACTAAGTTTAATGAAAGTCTATTTTGAAAAGTATTAGGTGTAGAGTCTGTGGCAGGTACTAGATGACCTTCAGTGCTCGTGGTTCTCCTTTGATTTTCAGTAAACACTCGAGTTGTTCTATTAGTTGGGGATTGAGACAAAGAAAATTCCACAAAACAAAAACGGGCTAGGATTTCAAAAACAATGATCACTACAGTCCGGATTTTTATGTAATTACATATTTGTTGTCTTTCTACTTACCGTCCTGAAAATTATCTTGGCGAATCGTCGCCGTAGTAACACGATATCCATTTTTTTGTTACATATTTTGGTATTTTCACAAAATATTTTTACATTCTATCAATTTTCTTCTCCTTGATAATTTTTAAATGAAAAGAATTATTCTAACATAATCAACGTTTTTCTACATTGTTCCTGTGTGCTGTCTTGCTCGAGGTACGCTACTTGAAGAAGAGGCCACAGCCCCGCGCTGCTGCTTCAGTTTTCTCAGTGGCGGGAAGTGCGTGTCAGTGACTGGGATCATTTTCACCTTTAGATGTGAAAAGTATCACTGACACCGGGTTTCGTGACCTTTAACCCAAATTTTCGAGAGACTTGGGCGATCGCTGACCGGCCGATGTAGAACACTTAGATGAGAATGCTGACGGCTGCAGTATATTTTGCTGGTCGAAGATATCGCCAGTTTGTACAATGGCTTCTATTGCGTCTAGTCTGGCTGGTAAACTACGGTCCTGGATAGCGATAGATGAAGTTTTTACTACAGATATATTCACTGACTGATTTTTAAAATTTGTTTAGGAAAATTTTTATGAAAGTAATTTCGTGTTCTGTAAATGTTATATAATTAGTGTATTTTAATATTACGTATTTACTACGTATTCGTGCTGTTTTCATTACATATTTATGTACATATTTTGAAGTTTAGTACTACATATTTTTCCGGTCTTCAGTGATCACTGATCACACTCCAGAACTATACAGGAAGCACTATTTGGACATGTTTTACACTACTTCATTGCAAGATTTTTTAGTGTTGCCACTGTTGATGCTAGTGAAATAAAATTATTTTCATTTTCGAATTTCCCTAGCCTAGTATCGTTTCCAATAGTGGCATACAGGTATTTGTAATTTTTCAGCAATGTGTCATCTCTGAATGTGAAATTATCGACCTATTCATCACTTTACTTCTTACAACGCTACCCAGTAATAATTTTTCGATATGTGAAATTCGTTCTCATGTAGTTTGATCATTTGTCTTTGATCATTTGTCTGACCCAGTTCACAACTACAACAGCCTCAATGCCAACGAAACTTATCACAAACTAAATTTGCCACTCAGTATCATACACGTTCGGTTTGCATAACGACGTAGTATGAGTGCGGATGACGGCGCGATAAATAATATAGGAAGAATGACTTCGTTCTTAGACGGTAAATCTGTCCACGAAAGAAACTGCATTCATCAAAAGCACATTGTGAATCGAACCCAATTACGAAAAACTAGCGTACCCACCCGAGAACTCTCGCATGTTAATCTCACCTTTTTTCCTATTTTTCCATTTTCGTATTAAGCCTGTAATGTATATGTTTTTTTCATCAAGACCCTCTTATCCTCCGTCACTTGTTCTACGTGTCCTTGTAATTGATAACAATACAAAACACCCTTGTCAATACAAACAATTCTTATTTAACATTATTACCGAGTAGAGAGATACATCTGTGTAATTCAGTCGCGTAGAATACGGTAATTAGTTTAATTTCACATATAGTTGCAGATTCTGCAGGTTCTTAATAGGCAACTTACGGCACTAAAATACTACATACAAATAATTTGGAACCAATTTTTCGGAAAATTTTGAAAATGACCGGACGGCTTCATGTAAAGTACCCCCCAAATTTTTAAAAATGTTTCCAAAATTTAAACTAGAGGCAGATGAACGGGGGCTTCTTCAATTTGGAAAAGATCGTACGTGTGGCTTAGGCGCTAGTATTGTTCGGCGATGGGCGTTTTGAAAGAATAATAATAAAAAAGAAACACTTTTTCGGTATCAGAACCCCAAAACGTGTATTTCCGTTGAGATCTCGAAATCGATTTTCCGCAACATTACATAACTTTCTCTATACTATGTATATTACTCCAGTACATACGTATCTATACGTGAAAGTAACTAGAGGTGCTACAGAATGACAGACTTTCTTGTTACGTTTTCTAATTTCCTTGGTATGGACTGGCTTTACGGTCTTGCCTCATCCTCTTGTCAGCTGCCATCTATCGTCGCTCAAAATACATTTTTTGACATTTTCTCATCCCTTCGGTTTCCAAATAGAGAACCGAAATATTATTTTAAGAATATTAAAGAAGACTAAAACCTTGTCCTAAATGAAAACTTTTAATGAAAAGTTTGAAACTTTTGTAAAGAAAATGGCGTTAAGCGTTACTGTAAATGCGAAATTTGAAGATTCTTTTCACAGGAATTGTTGAGTTTTCGAAAAATGTCATTTGAAGTAATTTAAAGAACTTCCACTCACAAATTCAATAATTTTACAAATCCATTGAAATGTGCATATTAAGGCGTGAGGCATATTGAAACAAAATTATATTTGTGTAATTTTTGAAAAGACAAAAGAATATCCCAAAATGAACTTTACGTATGGGTTGGATAAGTTTGAAGAAAAAATTTGGAGCCTTTTTTGAAAAAATGGCGTTAAAGCGTTTCTGGAAATGCGTAATTTTGAGGTCACTTTAACAAAAAACTGTTGAGTTTTCGAGAAACTTTTTTTTCCCTTGGGCTTGCATCCAGCCGACAGCCGGTTGCCCTTTACGTCCCGAAGGGACGCATATTCGACCATACAGTAGACAAACACTTGTGGGCTCCTCTGATCTGGGGTCAGCAGAATGCGAGGCCCTCCGCGACAACACACACACAAAGTCAAGGGACAAACAGCCATGTCCAAGGCGGGACTCGAACCCGCGACCCTTCGGACCGAAGCGCTGAGTCGGTACTCGCTCTTAGCCACCTCGGCCATCCAGGTCGGCTTTCGAGAAACTTTACTTGACATTATATAAAGCACATGTACTCATAAATACAATAACGTGAAGTAATCGACTCTGATGTATATATATATATATATATTGAGACGAGCTCTGATATGCGCCCCAGCGAGGAAGCAGAACCCCAGGCAAAAACGCCCAAGATAAATCGCGGGTGTTTACCACTTCGAATGTGGCGCGTTGGTACGTCATCGTCTGACGTCAGCCGCGGCTGAAGTCGGACGTAACGAGTGGTCGCCAATGATTTCTCGGGGCGATAAGCGCTGGAAAATTAAATCCTGCGATTGGCCCGTTGATAGAAAAACGAGGGAACAGTCTCCGAGGGGGGGGAAGGGGTTCCCGGGAAACCGGACAGTCGGAGAAAGGCCGCCGGAGAGTTTTGATAGAAATCGGAGAACATTCTGAGACAAACCGCCGATTAGTCTGATAGAGATCGCCGAAGGGTCGAGTATACGATCATTACGTCGCAACTACGCCGCATCGCCGAAGCGGAAGGCTGAGGCGACATTCCTGGTGCAACACAGCCAAAGAAGCAAGTTTGTTGGGAACGGAAGACGGGCGTAGAGGCACGGCCGTTCTACGGGACGACCGGAGAAAATTGTACTACTTCACGGGCGAACGGAGGCAGCATCAAGCGAGCCAAGGAGCAGCGCGGACCGGCAAGCGTATAGCGCAGCGAGCTGGGCGAGGCCGAGCGTCACCGCGGCGCGAGCAGCCGTTCGCAGCGATAAGCAGCCGAGGTCGGTCACTGCGTTGGCCGAGGTCCAGGTTACGTGTTCCCCAATCGCCGAAGCGTGAGTACCCGTGCGACATTCAGACCGCGAGGTCGGAATATTTCCAAAGGTGTGATTAAAAAGGTATAACTAGGAAGTATTCTTGCCGAACGCTTAACACGGGAATTCAGTTCGATCCAACATAGTGGAACGAACAGACTGAAAGAACATTTTAGTGCCAAGATCAGTAGGTTTGCATAAACAATTAAATTGCCCGAGTATTGTAATTAGCGGGCAAGATATGATTTTTGAGTATTTAAGGTAGGGAGGTTATTGTTTATTTGCACAAGATGGAGCAAGAACGTTAATCCAGACTTAGGACTATAATTATAATAGAAATAGGATCGCAGTTTGTTTATTATAATCTAGTGTGTATGTGCCTCTGGAAAAAGTTTAAGAATACATGCCTAATTTTACCAGAGCCATCCAAGTGTTTCATTAGAATTCGATCCGCCCTGTATTCTATCCATTGCAAGCTACCCCTTATTTGCCTCTCACAGGCAAGACGAACGAACAACCTGACAGGCCTGGCGTCGGAGCGACAGTAGGCTGCCGCACGGCGCTGGTAACGCCCGAGCGGTGCTTCACACCCTCAGGGCTAACGATCCCTGATCAAAGACCAGGTTGCATTGTGTGCGGCGCGCCGGAGGCCAGTCCACGGCGTGTCGACGCGAGTCACCTCACAAAAATACATTTTTGTAATTTTGAAAAAAAAACAATTATACAAATATAATAAACTTAACGTCATATTAAAAAGTACAATAAGCACTATCAATTTGAAAATTTCGAAGTTAATATTTGGAGACATTTTTTGAGAAAATTGCGTTTGGGCGTTTCTGAAAATGCCGGATTTTGAGCTCATTTTCACAGAAGACTGTTGTGTTTGTGATAAACTTTATTGGATATTATTTAAAGCACATGTACTCATTAGTAAATTACTGTGAAAAAATTGCCTCTAAAGTATTACCGACATGAGAGACAAGTCAAAAAAATTACATCTTTGTAATGTTTGAAATAAAAAATAGAGCAAAAAATGACTGGGGTTTCTTCAAATTTGAAAAAAAATACTACGCATGGTTTAGGCGTAGGTTTGTTCACATACACCGGACGGACCGACGTTTTGCTGTCAATTGTTTTTTCGGCATCAGTGACCCACAAAACAGGGATTCTTGCTACACTACTTTTTAGAGGATTTTTTTTTAAATTTAGAAACTTGATTTATCTACTTTTTCGTTAGCAGGGCCCGGCAATGAATTTTCAGTCGCAATTCTGCCGTTTTTTCGCGCATTACATAACTTTCTGTACACTACGAATATTACTGCGTATATACGTACGTATACGAGAAAGTAAAAATGAATGGAGGTGGGCGTATGGACCCAACGCCGCTGTTCAGTAATCTGCTTCCCCTTCTGTGAATTACCAGAAAGGCGGTACCTGAAAGTGGCTTCTGTTGTTTTGAAATGACCATTTCATTTTTCTGGTTTCAAAGAAATTCACTTTGTTTCGAGGGTGCTATAATTTTACATTATTTTTCTGGGAATCTAAAAACAAAAGTCAGTGTTTCTCCGACAGCTTTTTTGCTTCAGTGCACAACTGCACGCAACTTACTTATTGTAAATATATACCTTTATTGTAGAGGAAAATGAACTTCTCTTCAAGAAAGAGTACCTAAGTATAGCAAAAATGTTTTAAAAATATTATAGGTACAGGTAAACCTGTAGTGTCATGGTGGCGGCCGTGGGTGGGAGGAGGAGTGGAAGTATCGCATACCTGCAAGCATGAATAGCTGGCGCCGCGGCTTTGGGATACATTTAGACAAAGGGGACGCCAGCTTGACCGGGAAGGTCACGTAGACGCGAGCCTCCCTCCCACACCTAGGACGGTCACGTGACGGCTGCACTCTGGTATAAAATCGAGCCGACGAGCTCAGACGGGTTTTATTCTGGAAACCTCGCGCGATGCGCAAAACTTTACGCCCAGGCAGGAGCGTGTCGTGCCTAGTGCACGGGTGACGAGGTCACGGTAGCGGCGCGGGAGTATCGTTAGAGGAGGCGGGGTCTCCCTAGCTATGTGGGGTATCCACAGGGAAATACAAGTGTGTAGGTTCGGAGCAGAAGTTTGTTATTGTACATGCATGTAAATAAACTTGTACATACTTGTAAATGTCTGTGTGTTTTTCTCCATAACGCCACACACCGAAGAATGATATCGACGTACTCAAATAAAATCCACACTTTACCGTATTTTAACCATTACTTCGCGGCGGAGGTATACTCTTTAAACACATATTAATTAAACACACTTAATAGTTTGTCGTTCACTTCAATTCAGTTTCATGTATTTGGCCTGAAGAGTTTGACCGACAGCTTATTGCAAACATCCTATTATTAATTTATATACATATATACAGAGTTTGTTTGGAAATTACAGAGCGACGTTTCGGGGAAGTCATTTTTCCGTATCCTTAGGCTAAACTGGAAAAAATATGACTTAATTACTGTACAGTATTCTATAAAAACACTACAAAGAAATAAGAACATTACAAAGAAAAACGTATATAGCACTCGATATAGTAACATGGAGACTCGCCAATTTATAACATCAAAATGAAACCAATAAATATAAATATTTGCAACAGGGCATGCAAACGCGCCTGGCATGGCTGTTGCAACATGATGAGAACCCAAAGTAAACTATCAGCTGACGGTTGGAAGGAGTTCCAAGAAATAGGGAAGGTTTCAAATACGTTACAAGAAATACAAATTACAAATATCAAATGGATAAACAAATGCATAAAAAATATTTATATAATGTGAGCTTTTGCCCTGTCCAACGGGGGCTGGCTGCTTGCCCGGCTGCCAGTGGTAGTAAGAACTCACCAGCGTAGCCACTTATAGTGTCGGGCAGAAGATACGGGAGACATGCATGACTGGATTCTGGTTTCTATCATTGAACGAGCTGATTATATAATAAATATTGCTTTAATTATACTAATACCCACCCAAAACAAACTTATGCCCCATACATCGTTATCAGTGCTACATCACAATCGACGCCTACTGCGCTCTTCCTATCTACTCTCCCGTAACTCTCTCTCTCTCGACCGTCTTTCTCTCCACCTTTTAAATGTTTGTGGGCGGTTGCCCCATTTGGCGATCTCACCCGAATGCTCCGTGACCGGCGCTGGTAGGTGGTGGTCTCCGGTTGCAGCGAGGCGCAGTCAGCTCCAGTCGACGCCGGGTCTCCTTCGGAACTCGCTGAAGTGGCGGCGTGGCGAGAGCGATGCCTTAGGGAAGGCGCCCTCCGTCTTCCGTTGCTTTTGACGCCCACACATGTGGGGCGGATACGCTTGCGTGCGTACACGTGGTAACGTCCTCGCTTGTACCAATCTTCGGCACCCATTCGGCGACGCGACACTCAGAGAAGCCGAATCAGAAGCGAGAAAGTTCCGACTCGCTGAGAAATAGCGGAAGCCCCTTCACCGAAGAATTTTCAAATAAGAAGGGCGAGGAAGCTCCTATCTCCCTATTTATTGCACGCGCCATTCCCCCTCCCGTCATAATGCTGTGGTGGCTCCCCGCCAATCACGCATAGGGTAGTGCGTCACGTGGCCGGTCTCATCTGGCCCACGAGCCGTCACCTAGCGCCCCCTGTAGCTAACCTCCTAACCGCCCTGTGACGTAGGCCTTCACGCCCTTTCACTGACGAGACGCGCCCTTCCCATGACGTCGGTTTTTTTCTTTGGCGTGGGTCTGACAAGCAGTTGGGAATGTCCGGCTCTTTGTTCGATTTCCAGTGGTTGAGAGGCTATGGCCGAAAATAGCTCCTGGTGTTCTGTGCCGCCACAATAATAAATAACTTTTATAATATATTTATATAATAAACTTTTCAATTAATTTACAAACAGTAAATTACAGCTTTGGCAACCAACCTTACATAAATATTTCCTTGAAAAAACCCTAGTCATGAAAATATGTGAAAGTATTATATGTAACTTGCGTATTGAGCCAATATGATACGAAGAGTTTCTTGCGCCAATCATGAAAAATGATTTCGTTCCGAATCGAATATTTTAACATCAGTAAAATCCATGGAATGTCCACTATGCAGCCAGTGTGTCGTAATTCAAGTTTGCCTATCCGAGATTTCTTAAATATTACGCATATGCTCAGATACACGTGTTTTCAGCTTCCTCTTAGGTATTTATGCATTTGTTAATCCATTTAGTATTTGTAATTTTTATATTTTTTCTTGTAACGTATTTGAAACCTCCCCATTTTACAGATGTTACAAGTCCACAAGTTGCAAGTGAATTCACTGTTAGCTTGTGAGAACCGCGGCAACTGCGTTTCACAATCGTATTAGTGATCTCTAGTGGTGACAAGTCAATGCCCAGTAGTCCACAAGTGAAATTCTACGAGAAACAAGTTTTTCTGTTTCTTAGAACCTACTTGTAGTCAAATACAATTGTAAATGTGTAGTATATTTTGTGACGAGCCTACAGATAGATTTTAACAGCGGAGATTTTAACATTAATTTTCTGGTCGAATCTTGCGAGAAAGAAAAGTTTCTCAATTTAATTAATTCCTTTAATTTAGACATTACAATTAATGTACCTACACGGATCACACTCAATTCGATGAAGGCAATTGATCAAATTATAATTAACAAAACTACTACTCGTTATGAAGTTGAAACAAAAGATTTAGGATACAGTGACCACGATGCACAAATTCTTACCATTATAAGAAATGCGATCACTGACACAATAAATAATACACGTATGACTAGATTGTTTACAAAAAGTAAAATTAAATTATTCATTGATTACTTGATGCAGGAGTCATGGGAAGCGGTTTATAATGCTGTTGATACAAACGACAAATATAATTTTTTTTCAACTCTTTCATTTCATTTTAACACTTGCTTTCCTCTTCAAAAACGAAAATTAAATATTTCACGGAAAAGCAATTCTTGGATAACACAAGGGATTAGGACATCTTGTAAAACCAAGCGAATTCTTTCTTTCATTTCTAAACGTCATAACGTATCTCAAGATTTCCTTATCTACTTTAAAAAATACAAAACATTGTTACGAAAAGTCATAAGGCAGGCTAAAATCATGAAACACGATCAGGATATTTTGAACTCAAATAACAAAACAAAAGCAATGTGGAATATAATAAAAAATACGACCAAATCAACTAGAAACCCTGTAGAGAATGTTGTTTTAAAATATAACGATATAAATGTGAACGATCCGGCAACAGTGGCTAGTCTCTTTAACCAATACTTTTCGAGAATGCTGCCGATCTCACTAAGGGTCTTCAGCCACAAAATTCAATAATAGACAGTTCACCCAAAATTTTAGACACGATGTTCGTTTCCGAAACTTCTTCCTATGAAATTCTCAAAATAATCGGTAAACTAAAAAATAAATATTCGTCCGGTTTAGATGAATTTCCGGATGCTTTGTTAAAGACCTGTGCGTATGCCATTATACACCCGTTAACTCACATATTTAATTCATCGTTATGCACCGGAACGTTTCCAGATATTTTCAAAACAGCTAAAATTAAGCCGCTCTTCAAAAAAGGCAACAAAAATGAAATTCAAAATTATCGGCCCATTTCTCTTCTATCAGTTTTTTCAAAAATATTAGAGAGACTTTTTTACGTACGAATGGAAACCTTTCTCAGTAAACACGACGCGCTTTCAGATTGCCAACATGGATTTAGAAAATCAAAATCAACGGAAACAGCTATATTTTCTTTTCTTAAAGATGTCGCCTCATCATTAGATCAAAACGAGGCACCTATTGGATTATTTTTAGATCTCTCAAAAGCTTTTGACATCATTGATCATGACATTTTACTTTCAAAATTACCTTCATATGGAATCCGTGGTATTGCTCTAGATTGGTTATGTTCGTACCTTAAACAACGATCTCAGAGAGTGAAATACCTTACTGGAATGATGGAACATTACGTACGCACCTTTCCGACTCTTTGCCCGTTGCATGTGGAGTTCCTCAAGGATCGATTTTAGGCCCTATTCTGTTCCTACTTTACGTAAACGATATGCCCTCGACGATTCGAAACGGAAGAACGGTTCTCTTTGCGGATGATACGAACATCCTTTGCAATAAAGAAACCGTAAATAGTACAATATCAGATGTTTCAAATTGGTTCCGAAATAACCAATTAATAGTAAACGAAAAGAAAACGGTTTTAATGCAGTTTTCCATTTCAAATAAACAATTCTGTGCTCCATTGAAAATGAACAGTGTACCATTGACTGATGTTAAGGCAACAAAATTTTTAGGTCTCTCAATTCAGTCAAACCTTAAATGGAACGTCCATTTAAATGAATTGAACACAAAATTAAGTTCATTATGCTACGCGTTCAGAATTCTTGCAAATTCAGTCAGCCTTCATACTGCTCGTTGTGTATATTTCGCGAATGTTCACTCCCGCCTGAGATATGGCATAATATTCTGGGGAAATACATCTTATAGCTCCCAGACTTTTAGATTACAAAAACGAATTGTACGAATAATAACCAAATCCCACCCACGTGATTCATGTAAGCCTCTCTTCATTAATCTAGGAATTTTACCATTACCTTGTCTGTTTATTTACGAATCAGTGGTTTTTGTCAAAAATGACTTGCTTAAGGGCGGGAATATATTTTCAGAAAATGCCGATGTCTATTACTATAACACTCGACGTAGAAATCATATTCATCGGGTGACAGTATCAACAGCTCAATACAAAAAATTCACATACAATACATGTACATTATTTTACAACACTTTGCCAGACGACATTAAACGATTAAATTCGATAGAAAAGTTTAAATCCCAAGTGAAATCATTTCTGCTGCATAACTGTTTCTATACAATTAGAGACTATACTGAGCATCACAAGAAAAGTAACATTAATTTTAACAATGATACATAATGCATTATTTACCATTTGGACTGTATAAATGAGTATAAACAACCTGTAACAACTATTGTACTACAGCTTCCGGGTCAATGACCCCCATCTCGATCAGGTTTTTCGTCCAGTTTCCCTGATCCATTGAGCAAATGCTGAGATGGCCCCTTGTTTTGCTTCTGGACATAAATGTAACTTCATTTTCTGTGCACGTCTTCTAGAATTCAGTGGGAAATACAATTATTCAAATTATCGTTTCCATGTTGTCGCGGCAGGAAGTATTATTCCGAAGGACAACATTGATAAGAGCCAAAATTTATTGCTTATTTATCCTTGAAAATAGATTTTATTACATGGGAGGGTTGTTGTTGGTTGATTTTTTTTTAAATTTAATTTGAGTAGTATATGCCTTAGTGTAGGGATCACAGAATTTTGAAAATGTGCACACAATTCACTTTTCCCCATAGCACGTCATACGGAGTTTGATCTTTTTTTTTGACGTAAAATAAATAAAAAAAAGATAGTGTAAAATTTACTGTTAGAAGTGTCGATATTTTTGTGTTCATAGGTTTAGAATTAGGAAATAGCAGTTTTATGTTAGTGTTATTAGTGGTGTATAGTAATAATGTTAAGTGTTATAGATGAGGACATTTATGTCATAAATGCGACAATTCGCAGGCGCAGACGCAGGAAAGTATATAGAAGAAGAATTGACATGGAATTGCCGCCGGTGTCTGAATTTAATGAGAGGTTTCGCATGTCCCCTACGAAAATGCAGGAGCTCCTTGTTATCATTGGAGCGATCATGAGAAGTACATTGAGCAAAAATCCAGGAATACAAGTGAGAATAAAGAAAAAGGAAAGAATAAATAAAGTAATAATACAATACTAAAGAAAAATAAAATACGAAATAATATGTAAGAAGTAGAAGGAAAGTTCAAGAGAAATCGCTGGAGAACAGATTATTTTAAAATGAAGAAAACGGATTATCTATAAAAAGAAGTATGAAATAGTAGTAAAAAGAAAGGGCGGAAAGTAAAGGCGGTCATTTGCCGAATATTCTCTCTCGTTCTCGTAAGCGAGAAAGGCTGGACGAGAATGGGGCCCACGGGAATCTCGTGCAACGAGAACGCATTCTCGGGAGCGAGACGACTCGATAATCTCGTAGCCAGGGCCGTCAGACAAAGGGACCAGCCAACGGTCTTTCGCAGACATCAACACGAACTCTTTCGCTGACCTTGGACCTCACGACCGGGCGCAGAGCTTGGCGACACGTGATACAGCGTTGAAAATTTAGGGAATTTCTCCGTATAAATCTTGTCCTTTCTAGTAGCGATAAAAAATGGAGAAACGTTTTTTCTTACCCATAAATGAGTCTTCCCACTCATCCCAAACTTCCTTCTTGCATGACTTCGTGCTTATCACAAAATACAATTCTTTCCTTAAATTTGACCGTATCACTAACATTCGCGAAAATAACAGCCCAGTTTTCTAATTCTGCACCATAACTATAACAAACTGTATTAAAATTTGACATTGAACGCTAATAGACATTAACTGTTTTTACGCCAGGAAACAGAATCGTAGTGCTTAATTCAAAAGTAATGATTGAAATATGATTATTTTACACCCATGTATCATTTAAGAAAGTAAATTTAATTTCATTAAGAAAAAATATTTATTTTTAATTGTTTTTTACAATGTTAGCTACCCGCCTAGCAGGGAACTCTTGTTCACATGCGATGTTAATGGCTAATAATAATAATAATAATAATAATAATAATAATAATAATAATAATAATAATAATAGAATGGTTGAATATCTTCCTGTTGATCCCGTTTTAATATTGTAGAAAGATGGTTCTTTTTTAAATTTATTGGACCAAATATGATCAATCTACGATGATACCAGGAATTAAGACGTATAATTCATAGATATTTATTGCTGCTTAACGTTTCGCACATTTGGCATGTGCCTTTTCAAAAGCATTTGACAAGCGGTTGACAATCACCATTACATTTTTTGTAGTGAAAAACAAAGGAATAAATTAAATATACATATTGAAGAAATGTTTAACAACATTCTCATGTAAAGCCTTTTTAATAATATGCAGAAGGCGTCGTCTAATTTAGTGGCTAAAACATTCATAAGTAAGCAACACAAATGAGGTATATCAAGGAATGGATGTGCAAAAATTAGGAGTGAACAGCGGCAAAAAGCAATTATGGATGTCTGTTTGTTATTAATGATTTATAGATTTGATGAAGTTTCAGAATGTCATTTTTTGTATTCATAGTATCATTTATCATGTTAAACATTAATAATAATAATAATAATAATATAATTTACTTTTATTACAAATTTTCTCAATGTTTCCAGTTAATAATGTGAAAATATATTAAACCCTTAATATAAACTAGGAAAATAACATTTTATTTTAGTTTTATTTATTAATGCATAATTAAGATTTAATTGTGAAATTATGTAATAGGTAATCATTTTTTAACAATAACAAAACTGGGCCTGGAAGCCTGAGCGTTCGGGATTATCTCAAGGTTTTAAAGCTCCCTCAGTTCGCCGAAGAAGGGGCCGGGTAGGGAAGAAACGGTCCTACGCCTACGGCGCGGCGCATACGTTGACAGCCTCTCCGCGTGCGAAATACAAAGACAGTTTTAGGTCATCTCTCAGGTCAGATGGGAGATAATATCTCGATGAAGTGCCAAAGAAAAGGTTATTTTCAATGGAATCAACAATTATTTCATATTTCAACTTTTCCAAAATTTAAATTATGTGACGTTTTCATTTACATATAAAGTATGCAAAACGTAAACACTCGAACACAAAACATTTACAATAATAAGAATAGACTTTAATACAGTTGTTGCTATGAGCCATCTCCTTTTATTCTTTTATTAATAAATTTATTTACAACTTTTCTTGTGTATGACGATATGTAATGCTTCAATGTTATGAAAGTATAAGGAAACGTTTCATTATTACGCTAGAGAGCAATTATTGTATTTAATTTAAATCAATTAATTAGCAAGAAATCCTTGCTCTACACTCAGCAGTTTTAATTACGAGTCTCTTCCTATCCTCGGCCGCCTTGGACTGCTTACGAGAATACTCTATCCCTACGAGATACGAGAATATCGTTGTCTCGTTGCCTCCCACAGAGAATTTCCTTCGCCAGTGCCTCCTGCAGAGAATTTCCTTCGCCAGTGCACTCCCTTGGCCTTGGCTGGGCGCTTCCCCCTCCACGATCCTTCTCCCTTCTTCGGCCAGCGAGAATGATTCACAGTTCGGACGAGAAACGAGAATGAACGAATGCAGTTTCGTCAGTCTCTAGCGGAAAGTAAAAAAGAAATAGAACTGATAGTAAAAATAAAGGCTAAACCAAATAACAAAATTCACGCATGCAAAACCGAAATACGCGAGACAGACACGCAAACACAGGCAGACAGTCGACTGAACTCCATCCAAAGAATTCGAAAACGCGCATTTTAGTTCAAATAGATTTGCATTGTGGGTAATTCACGTGTGGGCATTCACTAGTATCCACAAGTGTTGTAAAATCTTTGTGAAACAGAACTTACGAGTACTTGTGATTATTAGTTCTAGTAACTTGTAACTTTTGTGAAACGGGCCCGTGATATCACCATAAAAAATTACTAGAGGCTAAACACCCGACGCCGTTCAGTGACTCTAGCGCCGTTGTGACGCTTTTGAGAACAATGACGAGCGGATTCGACAGGCTTCCGTCGTGGTTCTGTCTGTTCCGCACGTTCAACCTTTTGGTTGGTGAACGTTCTGCCTTTGGCAAAGCGCGCGGCTTCCAATTTTCTGAAGTCTTTCCCAATGTGTAAATACAATGCCTGATTCAAACATTTTAATATTCAAAGAAACAAAAACTACAAAGTTAATTTTTATAGAGTGAAAATATTTTTCAATGGCACAAAATACTGTCGTTTCGGTTTTTCAAATCAAATGCTTGAAAGAAATGACCAAGATTAGCAAGTTGTTAAAATCATTGCTAAATAAACAGCTATTTACTAAAAAATAAACATTCTAAAATTCTTTGAATCTTGAATAATTAGTAAATTTATGATAGATAAGAGTTTCTTTTGCCCCCAGGGAAAAATAATTAACTTATTATATGCTGACATTAAATAATGGTGTAAAATATCACATTTGAATTGTAATGAGAAAGTAACAAGCATATTGAATACATTTCCTCCTTCAAACAAAGAATTCACTAGGCACAAAAATCCGTATAATTGTTTGTGCAATGGAAAATCAGCCAATCATGTCTCAAACATTTCAATTGAAATGAATATTCGTTATTCACCAAATATCGGTGCCCAAAAATTATATATTTTTTATCCCCTTTATTTCCACTGAGCCTTCACAACTCTTTTGAGCTAGGTGGTCTTGTAGTATATTGCAGATTCATTGAAATTCTTCAAATGAAATCGTCCATTTTATCATCCAATGTAATATTATGTTCCTATCAGGGGAATAAAAATCTTTGTTCCTGTAAGAAACTCCTATAAAATTCTTTTCTTTTAACATATTACTTTGGGCTCTTTACGTATTGTATTATAATTGTTTTTGTCATTGAGTAAAGTCAAAATAATATATTTGTGAATTATTAAACACAATTTTATTTTAAATTTTCATTTAGGCTATTAATTTATTGGCAATTCAATGCAAATTAGGAATTGCTAAAATTCTATTAAAACAATTCAAATCCATTTATTTTATTGACAGTAGGAGATTCTAAGCTACTTTCTTTATAGTCGGACTTTAATATATCGAAATATTTTTCAGTCTTCTGAAATTTACATTAAAACATTTTTCTCTTCATTGATTGTTTTCTACTTCATCCCAAGAAAATCTCTCCATTAAATACCAAGAGTGTCTCACTCTCAAATGTCTGAAGATGGATGTAGTAAATTATATAGAGAGATAAATCTTTCTGGCAGAGGCAGTGTGTTCAAACTTTTCAACACAAGAATGAATTATTCTAATTGTTCCTAATTAAAGAAAAACAGCCTAAAATTAATATGTTCAACATTTGCATGAAACAGCTAATCAAAATCAAGGTGCTAATTCTTTTCAGTGATTACTCAGGAATGGTCAATATGACTAATGATTTTCAACACGGTGATAAATCATGTTGCATTTTATTTTATGATTTCAATTACATTCAATAATTGATTTACAAACATTTGTAGTAACAGACTTTATTTAAACAAAAGGAAAACATAAAATATATTATTTTTCTAAACATCAGTTTCTACGTATTGCTCATGAAACTGCAAAATGTTATAACCAATATGAAGAAAATTTACAGGAGAACCAACAAGCTGGATAAGCTTTTAGAGTTTCAAGTTAGATTTTGGATGTAATGTTGTTAGTTTTATTCTTTGTCATAACAATGAATAGAAATTGATTTTTTAAAATTGTTTAAAAGTTATGTGGCATACAAGATTTTGCCAAAATATAAAACCTACTTATTTTTGCATTAAACAGAGTAAAGGATATTAGTAAGAGGGCCTCTAATCCATTTAGAAAACTTATATAAAAATAAAATACACAAATTACTGCTTATGAACTTACACAAGTGGTTTCAGACTCACACCATTGTTCAACTTCAAAATAATAAATGAATTACACTAATTATAGAAAATAGTAATTGATTACACTTTGAATAATAGCAGAGATTCTTGCAGGAATAAATTATTACAATAATTTTTAAGAATCATTATATAAATTTAGACGTGTAAACTACATTAACATGCAGTAATTAATAAATTAACTCTAATAACCTTTAGAATGTAGGAAAATAAGATAGTAAAATCTTTCAATGAACATTAACTTTATTCACATTTTTAAATGTATTAACTAATAATAACTATGGTTTTGACATTATTGCGTACAATTGATATAACGAGACAGTGTAAATAATAGTTACTCTTCCAATGGTACGAAGTAAATTAATTACTGAATTTTAACAACTATTGCTGCCACATTGCAGCAACTCATTCACTTCAAATAGGAGTTCTGCAGCAAGGAAGCACTTATGTAATGTCTTGAAGGACTTGTTATCATCTGCTTTTATGTATACAGGTACCTTACTGAAAAGTTGTGCAGCAATGCAGTATGAATCTTTGATAAGAGAGAACTTGCTAGAGTGCGCGATGTGATAAACCTAAGGTTTTCAAGGATGACAGACATATAAATCTTTGTTGCTAACCAAGCATTGATTGTTTCTAAATAAGTTATAATTTGTAAACAGAATGCTCCAAGTGAGTTTTTCAAATTTAATGTAGTAGTCTTTACAAGACAATATTGATTTAAATTTAAATGTGCTACTGAGACATTTCTTTCTTAGGATCATTATTCTACCTAATATTTATTCTGTATCTTCCCACATTCATCCTTCAATATCATACTGTCTATGAGAATGGAATATGCCATAACAAATTAATTAGAGTGCACTAGTTTTGAGGTATCTGGAAACGTGTCCCTAAAACAAATATATTGGATGTTATTTTATCACAGAAGGTATATGCATGTTTAAAGCAAGTTACATTTCATTAATTAATACACATATACCTAGGGCAATCTGTTTAACTTACAACCCTCGTTATCTACTTATTCTTTTTTTTTTGGTTAATGGAAATTAAGTATAAAGTTTATTAATATATTTTTGGCAATATTTAATTTTAATTTATTCAATGACAACTAGCTTTGAAGAGTAATTAAAGGTAGTGTTAAATTAGTTTCTAAATGAGTTGGGCCTATTACTTTTTCAAGTTGTGTCATCTGCAGTAAAAATTACAAAAACATCAGTGAAACTTTTGAATTTTTTTAACATATCAGAAATAGCTATGGACCTGGTACTCCTTCAGTATCTGAAAAGTTGATTTAACTTTAAATAATGAATTTTCAAAATGTCAGCAAATATCTGTAGAATACTTACAGCTTGAGCGGTATGACATAAGGATATTAACTCAACCCCTTATTCCATTAAGTCTAGTTCTGTAAACGGATTATTGGATTTAAGAATAAAAGAAATTAATTAATTAGATAAAAAGGAGGGCAGGCCAAGAATGACAGAATGTATTGCATCTAATCCTGATGAATAACTATTTTCAAGGGAGTTTCATTCATTAAGTTTAGGACCATTAGTGTGATGAAACATAGAAATTATACATAGTTAATGAAAATAGTATCACTGCTATACTCCCTTTTCTGATAAAAACACCTTGTTTCATCAAGAAAACAGCAGGGAAGGAGGGCAGTGAAAAGGTCGGAAAAGTTGGTTTTGCACAGCCTAAAAGAAGAGGGTGGGGCATCAACTACATTTCCGGGTCCCCTTTTCCATAAAACTGCCTTCTCTTTTAACATGTCATAACTTACTAATAAATACGATAGTCCATGAGAATGAAATAGAAACTATTAATACGAGTAAGAAATGAAATTGATTTCATGTTGAACCATATTCAGGGTTGCTAGATGGTTTCCTGAGCTTCTTCCCAAACTTCACGTTAAAAAAAGCGCAAAAGAGGAACTGAATATATTTACGGAAATCAAAACGTGATATTACGTTTGTCTACGGGAGTCCTTTTTCAATTTTGGGCAACATCTTCAGGTCAGGGCCAAGGCTGCTCTACCCCCTTCTGCAGACACCTAAGATTTTGAATGATATTTTGGAACAGTCATATGTCCATATTCCTTTTCCAATTTTGGTTTTATTTGAAGCATTAAATTATTAAATGCAGTACTACACTGAGTTCACACATTAAGAGCATGACTTCAATTCCAATCGTTCCCAACACTTCATAAAATAATAAGTAAAATAACTAATATTACTTATATAAACACAATATTTCTAAACTAATAGTATAACTATTAAATTCATGAATACAATAATTAAACACTAGTGCAATCTAAACGCACGAGTTATATCAACAGCAAACGCAGCGCGACGCTGAGAAATAAGGAATGGCATAGAACCAATCTCCTCTTAGAAGCGAACAGAGAGTATCTTCTTCTTGGAAGCGAACGTGCGGACAGAGAACGGACAGAGAACCGGAATCGTCGTTCTCAAAAGTGCCACAGTAGCGCTAGTCACCGAACAGCGTCGGTTTGTTTTGAATATTTGAAAATTTGTTCATTCGTTCGCCGACGGCCGCCGACGGTGAATCGCTGTGATCCTCTAGCCGGTCATATGCATTTTTCTGGCCTTGGAGTAGTAACAGACATGAATGCACTCATATTTGGAGTCAGGTTGCTTTGTCTTTGTGTGCAGTTCGTGTGTGTCAGATCAAGAAGACTAGAAACTTACTTCACCCTTTTGTAGCGGGCAGTGTTTTGTGTTGGGTGTGTGGTATGCACCGCCATTTCGTTGGAGCGCATGTGTTTCAACTCGCGTAAATGCAAAATACCACAAAAGACCCCACTGAGGCGGTGGGAAGAAGAGATCACGAGAATTTGGAAGCTGTATGTCTGATTTGTCTTTGTTCCTGAACCTAGTAAGTTCAATTAAACTTGGGTGGGTTACATAGGCTATGGTTTTTGGTTGAAAGGTTATTAATAGGGAACGGAATTTATTGTAAAGAAAAAAGCAAAATATGTATATATATATGTAGTTATGTTTTCAAAAATATGTAAGAAAAAATTGAAAATATGTGAAATCAAAATTCGTTATAATGTATAAAATTTCATTCTTCAAGCGAAATGTTCATTTTCGACCTATAAATATATTAAAATGTAACGAAATATGTAGCAATACATAAAATATGTAATTGTACCAAAATATATAAAAAGATGTAAAATAAAAATGGTTCCAATTAGTTCAGAATGTCGTGTTAAGTCTAAAAAATATTAGGGGATGCAGGTATCTTGTCCCCGTAAAAATATGTATTTACATGAAAATCCATATAAGTAAGACTTATTTCTTTGCATGTTGTTTCATTGTACTTTTTGTTATCAGGGGCGCTGCATTGGAATACTGCGTATGCATATGTTGTTCATCAGTTGCATATGCCATTCATCACTTGAATGCAGCCTTATGGCTACCAAATGGAGCAGAGAACAGCGAACATCATTTGGTGCGAGTCAGTGAGTGAAGAACAGTACAATTAACAATTTGTTGTTCAATGTTTTGTATTCATCTACTTTGTTCATTGAGAGGAATACTGTATTTTTATATGTAGTTCAGGAAGTTAATGATTTAATGTGTGCAATTGATTGAGAGCTCATAGTGGTTAGTAAAAGCATGTTATGTGTCGAAGAAAACTTATAGGTAATGGTTTGTCCAGTAAAGAACAGAAAATATTCCTAAATAAGGGTGTTTTTTTATGTCAGCATGCTTTGAAAATTCTGTACTTCAGTTTTTGAAACGTTGAATTTTAATTTTCTCTCTCTCTCAAGTTATTGTCAAGATTAAAAAAATCCCAAATCAAAATGGGAAAATATTCTTTAAGTTGATGCAATAATATGAAGTTTGCTATGATAATTGCTCATGGAAGAATTGCATATTGTGTGTACTTAAATTGGAGTTGTTTTATAAATTGATTCAGAATTACATTAATAGCACATTTCAGATTGTTTAAGAAATGTTTGGAGAAGGTTATTTTGAAGTGGCACAATACTTCAATTACTTACTATTTATATTAAGGTTCAAGTAGAGATGAAGACTTCTGAAATTGGAAGTGATTGGATTCTATTTTTCCGTGAATGGATTAATGTTAATTCTTTAATAATTACTTATTCTGAAGCAATGAGAGAGGGACTCCATAATTTCCACGCCCTTTCTTGAATATGAATAAGAATAAATATGCCATTAAACTGACAAATAGTGTTCTTAAAATAAAAATGTTAAGTTACATGTCAACCACAAATAGGGTCATCCTCAGGTATACATCAACACGTAAAAAAGTGTAAGCAAGATCACAATCTTCAAAGAGAAAAAAAAAAACTAGTATCAAACGTAGGTAATTCGTGAACTGATAAATATTACAGGCAAATAAAATAGTGTACATCAAGGCACAACCACCAAATCTTCTTGGACTTTTTATGCCCGAAGTCCTATTATCCATGAATCTAAGATATTTGATATTCTGAGTGAACATTTCCTGGTGGCATTAGTGTGGTCAACGTTAGGGACGCCACTTGAAGTACCATTTTTGTGTGACTGGACATTGTTGTTTTGATATTTATTATTTGAAAAGGGGAGAAGAGTTCGGTATGTTAAATTTGTTTAAATCTTTATATTGCACCATATTATTTTCACTCGTGTTTTCTTTTATATGCGAGTGTACCTGAGTTTTGCGATGAAAGTACTATGTTGATATTTTCTAATTCTTGGTATTCTTATTAACCTTAAACCTACACCTCCTTTATTTGTGCTTTCCTTTTTGATTTGTTCAGATAGTTTGTACTTCAGGTCTCAAGGAAGTTAATTCTATTTTCGTCAGGAAATGGGATAGGGAGAGAAGTTAAATACAGAATCCGAAGCCTTTGTTGAGATGCTCTAAAATAATTTTTCATGTACTTTATTTCGAATGGCTTCATATTTCAGCCTTCTGGTTTGTCCTGAAATCTGAAACCCTTTGCACAAATTAGGCAATTTGCAATGAATTTTTTTGGTGAACTATGATTTTTTTTTCCGTTGGTTTAGAAAAACACAGAACCTGACACAGATTCTTTGAAGTGAATGAGAAAACTAATTTAATACTTCATTCACATGAGAAATGCATAGTATACTAAATTACATGTAATTTTCTGAAAACTTTGGCATTTGGTTGCAAGTTCATTAATTTTGAACAGTTGAGGATGTTATATTGATCAGTAATTGCGTGGCTTTGTACGCAAACACAGTTTATTTAGATATCATAGCTCGTCTGTTCACAGGGAATGAAATTAAATCCATGGCATGCTGTTTGTGTTAAAATATTTTTTTTCTTTCCCATTGTACAATTCACAACCATTGGTGAAATGCAGGATTGGTCAACATAGTGCCTGAAGCACTAGTTTGCCAGTGTTTCAGAATTTATAATTCCTTTCATCAGGGTTTACTAATATAATGGAAGGTCATGTCTACTTCCAAACCAACTCCAACATAGAGTTGGTGCAGCACACAGGTCCATCGCAAGACACGTCTGAATGGGGCCACGACCCAAAACATAATGGTAAACCCAATATTTTTGTTATAATGATTTTACACAATTATAACTTATGCAACTTGCATTGTTGTAGTGGGTATTTGAATTATTCTCTTAACTATCATTCCGATTTAATCGTTGCGATTCTTTAATTTTTTGATATTTTTGCAAGTTTGACAAGAATATCTTTTAGGGATTTGATCATTGTAAATTGAAACAACTAAAGATTTGGATCTTACAGGAAGTGATATTAAGGAACTTGAGTCAAATTACTGAGGGAGATAATAAAATATTATGTGATTTAGTTGGGAATGGAATTTACCTTTTCGAAATCTACAGTGTTCGTTGAGGAAATTGGTATGTTTAACATCAATTAACTGTTCGTTGTAAATTGTCTAAGGATTGAAGAATTTCTGGCAGTTTATTGAAAAAAATCTTTAAGCTCCTTGGTACATTCCTAACTGGCAATTACATAATGAACTTAAAATGATACTATTCACTCTTTAATAAACTTGTTTTGGAATATCTGAATTTTATTAATGCGAGACTTGGCTACATTGTACCAGATGGAACAGGCATACATAAGTGTAGAAAAATTGAATGTAGTGTGTATTTGGCAGTATGTACATGTAGAGGAGATTTAGAGTTAATACTAGATTGAAATTTACGTATTTTATTAAAAGTTTTGTGTGATAATGTTTATATTCCATTTAACCTTGGTATCAAAGAACAGGCCAAGGTATTTGATAGGGATGTTAGAGGAAATCCAAGGTATGGTTTGATTATATTATAATAATTCAGATAGAATGATAGGTTTGCAAAGTTTTGTAGTCTATATCTGTCAGTATCCATCAGCAAAGAGGGCTAAATCTGTGCATGTGAAAATGGAAATGTCCTTAGAGTAATAGTTTTGTTGTCCATCAGTCATCTATGTTTGTACGTGTATTTACGATTTTGTTATTTAATCTTTGTAATGTTGGATAATGGTTAAGCCATCTTTGGAGACCGTAGCAGAAGAGATGGAGAATGAATTTGGTGATCTGTCACTCTGTCGTTTTAACTTCAATAGTTTCCGATCTTTCACAACAAAGGAGTTGTGTAAATCTGTCCAGTGTTCTGGATTTGTTGTTCTCTCTTCATTCGAAGATGTGGAAGTGATTGGTGTGGTCTGCGAGGGCAAAAGTTGATTGTTTCTGTGGAGGTGTGTTGGAGACATATTTGTTGTAAATTGATTTGAGGTCTCTTGTTGTGTGGATGATGTAAAGTATTGTTTGTTATTTGCTGTTCCTTCCCTAAAGATGTTTCTTGGTGTTCTGGTGTACCTGGTTGTTGAACGCACAATGCACTTTCTTGCAACTTAAAGCAGACAGTATTCTTTCTTCCACTGAAAACACCGAATCGTTTTCTCAATTGCAGATTGGGCTGGAGAGATAAAAATAAAAACAATTAAAATGGATTTTAGACAATCTCTAGACATGACCTTGATGGTATAGAAAGTCAATAAATACGAAATAACTCTTCAATTTTAATTATATGTATCATATAATTTCGTTAATGCATAGTCTGAAAGAATACATGTCCCCTTCATTTCATTGGCATTTAAACGCTGCACACATTCATAGGAAGTTGTATTCTGGGATGCCCAGTGCCTTATCTTCTGGGCGAAACTAACTGGGGAATAACTCTGGACAGCCCAATCGTCGATAATGAAGAGTTTCAAGGTCAGGGGATCGCTTTGTAATAATTCATTATGTATTTCTCAAGGATTCATAGCCTTTTACACATTTCCTTTTATACGTATTTGCATGTTATTAGACAGTATCATTTAAGATTTACCACACTCTTAACGTTTTAGATTACATATTTTACCGTTTTACATGATTGTGGATATCTGTGGAGATGTTCTGGAGGATAGAATTATCCTGTTATTGGCCCTGGCGAGTCTGTTGCCTTTTCTTCCGCAGTGGCATCTTTCTACACTTCCGCCCTACAACACTGCGTCCTGCGAGACCGTCGTGTGCGCTGAGTACTACGTCGTCGGCGTAGATGAAATCGCTCACTCCTGTGGTGTTAGGGGAGCGTTGATGAAGAGGGAAAAGAGGAAAGGAGAACACGGCTCCTTGTGGGACGCCGGCGAGAAGAGGTAGTGTGAGATTTATAGATGACAGAGAAAGAGCGAGATGATAGATAACTGGTAATTAGATTTAATAAAAATGTGGGGACGTAGGGGCGAAGTTTGTGGAGAAGAAGTGGGTGGTGAACGGTGTCGAAAGCGAAGGAGAAGTCAAAGAAGAGAGCAGCGGCGGTCGAGGGCGGAAGAAGCGAAAAGAGCAAAGTGGAGAACTTGAGCGGAGGAGCGATTCTTCCGAAAACCGAACTGCGTCCCCCTAATGATTCCTCGCTGCTCGAAATCTGGCAGAATTCTCTTGAGAATGAGTTTCTCGAAGAGTTTGCCGAGAATCGGGAGGAGGGAGATCGGGCGATAGTTTTCCGGGAGACGCGAATTTTTGTTCGGCTTCGGAATTACCGTCACAGTTGCAGATTTCCATGCCGCGGGGAAATATTGCACAGAAATGCAGGCAGTGTAAATGGAAGCTAGGAGGTAATTTCTTTAGCATTTCTCCAGAGTGTCCGGCCCGCCCGATCGTTTCGTGACAATGTTTTTAAGTTGGTCGCATACCTCATCCTCGGTGATTTGCCAGTCAGACGGAATTTCGTGTGGGGCGTGGGTGTGAAAGAAATATCCGCGGCGGTGGCTGGAAGGGAAAGGCCGATAGAAGGTGGAAGAAGAGGCCGAGGCGTGGTCGCACGGCCCTTTTATGAGCTGGCCGGGATGGCGCCTTCTCGGCGCGCATCGCCGGAAGTTTGTTAGGCGCCAAGAAATCTCCTTATATGGCCATGTGTCCTGCCGACTCCTTTGTTCAGCGCGTGGCTCACGCGTCTGATGCAATGGCTGAGCGAGTGACTGAATGACCAGTGTCGCTTCGTGACTCTGATGTGATGAGATGACCTCTCGGAGTGACATGCAGCAGGTTCGAATAGATTCCTGTGTTACTTCTTGTACCGTAGCTGGAAGCTTGGACACATGCTCATTGATGGAAAAACCCTCCGGGGGTTGATCTGCTTCGGGGAAAACTTTCACAGACGTATCAACTTTCTGGATCTCTCGGATTTCAAGTTCTTGTTCATGTAAACATAACTTTTTGCCACTAGTCTTCTGCGACAACTTTTTGTACTTCTCTTGTGCTGTTTTTGCTTCATCTTTGAGCCTCCTAAAAAGTCCTACACAGAAATGTTCCATTAAGATGTCATTATGTGATTACTATAGTTAGCAATTTAGATGCACAATGCGGTATCACAAATTTATTTCATTTATAGAATTACCAAGTCAAATTTGAAGGAAAATAATCTACAACGCGTAAGTTGGAAATACGCCAACAAATTACCTTTCAAATGCTGCGCTTCGTATGGCGGTTTCCCAGGGTGGGAGGCATTAAACTCTGTAATTTTCGCCCACGCATCCGCCTTCTGTTCCACAATAGCGGCAGTGTATCCTGTATCTAAGAGCACGGGATATTTAATAATACATGCTGCGAACACTAATCGTTCCTCGGTGAACGCAGTGCTGTCATCTACACAAATTACATAATTTAATTACATACGTAGGCGTGTTCCCAGAAGCGGTGGGGAGGACATTCTGCTAGCCGCGCGAAAAACATTTTTTTTAAATTCACTATCAGAGACGCTTTTCTTACATGATTATTTCAGCATCGAGCTTACCTTATTCAGAATCTGATGACCCGCAGGCTTCACTCTCTGACGAATCACTGTCGGAATCCAAATTAACAATTAGTTCGTCAATGATGTCCGGCATAATACCATCTTTCTCCCAATAATCATTTTCTATTTTTTCCACATGGCAGCAAAATCCTGTCCAGTCCTGCACGGTGACTTCTTGAATTGCAGTTTCAATGTTTTCTTGCAATTTAGTAACTGACATATCGCCCGTTACATTTCTCTCCCTAAATATTCTCTTTACTTTCGCCCAAGAAAGTTCAATTGGATTCATCTCACACATGTAGGGAGGAAGTCTCACAACTGTATGTCCGTGTACTGCTAACAACTCATCAATCTTGTACAGCTTTGCCCGTGGTTTGAGAGGTGCAATTAATCGGTACAAATCTGTCCTACGCATACTTCCTTTACAATGCACTCCCTTTCTTTGAAGCCATGCAATCATGTCTGCTTTTCTTGAGTATGCGGACGGTGTCTTGTTAACTTCCATACTGTGGTATGGAGCATTGTCAAGGACAACAACAGCACGCTCTGTCAGATGTGGCAATAATTTATCACGCATCCATTTTTCAAAATTAATGCCATTCATTTGGCCGTGGTAGTCTCCTACAGTACGACCAGCTCGAAAAATTGGACAGGTGTCGCAAAGAAATCCCTTTTCCCCCCTGCATGAACAATTATTAGTCTACTTGTGGCATTTCCCATCACTTGGACACCCAAAACGTCATCACTCTGCCAGCACTTTTGAAACTTAAGTGTGTTATCAACCCATGTCTCATCCACATGATGATATCTCGGTTCTCTTCTCGAAATTGTTTCAACTGAACAATGTATCTGGATCTCCAATCCACTATGTCCGGTTTCTATCAGCACCCTTCGCTTTGATTGGCATTTTTTCCATTTGAAACCCATTGATTTCATAACCCGCAATAAAGATTTTGGGCCCCACGGAAAATTAATTTTGTCCTTAATAATAGGCAGAAGCTTTTGCACCGTGGGCACAACCTTTTCTCTCACATAGAAATCCAGTATAGTACTTCTAATAACACACTGGTCAAAACTATCTACATGGACAGAATTGCCACGCGATACTCTTCTCTTACCAGGAGACTTCAACTTTCGATGTGGGCTAGTCTCATTCCTCTTTTTATTTTCTTTCCGAATGGCTTTGATGGTAGTGAGTCCAACTCCTGAGTATTCGGCGGCTTTCACTCGCTTTCATTAACGGTAAAAGTGAACATTTATCTTCTTCCTCTTTATCACACGTTTCCACCAACAAATACAGTTTTTGGAAGTCTTTCCCAAACGCAATTGTTAAAACTTTCATTTGAGTTCTGAGTTCCTCCATGCAAACATTTTGATAAAATGGTATCATCAGCTAAATCCCTATAAATAGGTTTAATAACCTCCATTACTGCCATAGGAAGACTATGTGTTGATACTGCTTTCCACCAGCTAATTGTTTCTGGAAACCACACCAGGAATCAATTCCTTTGGGGCATAAATTGTGGATAGGATTTTCATCAGTGGACATTTTATGAAAATATGTAGCCCACACTGCTTGCTTCATAGTTTTTAAATCACTCCTACTTCTGATTGCACTGCCATAATATGTCTGTAACTTGTCAATGTCCCCATCAGTCAGCCTGCCTCTTCCCTTCAACCCTTTTCCATCATTCAATTTTTTTCCAGACAATTCTTGCCTCAGTTTCCTAAGTCTAGTACCAAGTCTTTATTGAATGTGACCTACACACTCCAATTTTTCTACAGAAAGTTCTTCTCCATGAGGCATTTTCATTTTTACAGCCATATACCCCTTACTATCACCATCTCCAAGATATTTGGCATACCGTAAACCACGTGTCATCTCAGAGCGCATAAACATAGATTCTACTCCCTGCACTTCCATTCCTCCACTAGAACCCTCAAGGTTTTTTGCACATTTATGGTCACTTTCCCCATTAACACAGCCATGGCAATGTTTAGTCAACACTTCATCTAATACTTTTCCAGTATCAACAGATGTTGCAGCAACTACACCATTGAGGGACTTGTGTCCTCTTTTCTGCCAGCTGCCATCAAACGCTGCAACAATATCCTTACTTCCATCATTATATCTTTCAAATCTAGCTGGAGGAGGGGGAAGGTTCATAATAGCAGAAAATGTCCTGGCTGCCTTCTGCCCTTTACCTATGCACCGCATAGCATACACTAGCCTTAGATTTAAATCATACACCTTATTGGTGACAGCTGAAGACATGCAAGAGTTTTCTTCCTCACATTTTGAACATTTTAGCACTAACTTACTAACAATACCTCTCTTGCGTGCACTATCTTGAGCAAGAAAAACACAATCTGTCTTGTTGCAATATTTACACATTACATTTTTTGTGATCAAGTCAGATAGTATATTTACATCAAAAATAATGTTCACACTTGAATTATCACTCAATAATTGTGCATCATTATCCTCATTCACATTAAAATTGAGTTTCCTTCTTGATGAACTAGGAGGAGTTGATTTCACAGTACAGGTAGAATTAGTGGGAGTTTCAATACTGCTCGCATTTTTAGCTATACAGGGTAGGGCAGATAAATCCGGACAAATTAAACTTTTGTTTACAAATGTTATTTATTGACACAAATTATAAGTGTAAAGGAAAATGTTTTCACTTGATGTTCGTGTGATCTGTCAGGAATACAATCACTCAATATAACCGCCATTGGCCGCAATGACCGCCTCCATCCTTGGCCTGAAGCGCTCGCACGCTCTCTGTAACGCAACTCTGTCCATACTCGCGAATACTGCTTCGATAGCGGTGCGTAGAGATGCGACATTAGGGTGCCTCGACTTGTTAGTAACCCGTTCAACAACGCTCCAAACATAATAGTCTAGAGGGTTCAAATCCGGGCTATTTGGGGGCCAAAACTCTTTGGACCAGAACATGTCCACATTGTCTGACAGCCAATTTTGCACTAAATGGCTCGTATGAGCCGGTGCACCGTCCTGCTGAAAAACATATTCCCTCCCCGCGGCTACAGTTACCATCCACGGTACCACAACATTCTTCAAAACGTTTAAATAAACTTCTTTCGTGACAGTTTGTCCTTTTTCAAAGAAATGTGGCTGCATAACGTCACCCTCACTGGATACAACACCTAGGACGTGAACACTTGCCGGAAATTTTGTTCTTGCAACAATCGGGACATCCTCAGGTTCGTGAGCGAGCCAGCGATCATTTCTCCGGTTGATTTTCGCATCAACAGTAAAGATTTTTTCATCGGAAAAAAATCTGATTCGCCCCGCTGCTTCGTTTTTCAAAGAACACAGCAGGAGGTTGCAGCGAGCAATCCGCTTTGTTTTGGCAGACTCAGACAGCATCTGTCGTACTTTTATTACGTACGACTTGTAACGAAGGTTCTCCTCGACAATCCGACGCATTGTTCGCTCGCTGACACCCACCACTGACGCTAATTTCCGTAACGATTGTCCAGGGTCCTCCATAATCAGCTCCTGAACCCTTTCCACGACAGCCGGAGTTCGTGACACGGTTTCTCTCGAATGGGAACTTCTCGCCGGGTTAGCGGAACCTTCCTCGGACTTCTCTGCAGCATTAAATTTCGCCACAACATCATAGACGGTCGACCTCGGGTACCCGAAGAATCGAATGATCTCGGTCGCCGACCGCCCAGCGCGAAGGCTTTCGATAATCGCGGCTCTTCGATTGTACTCCGCACTTGTTCGTAACATCTCGGCCATTTTAAGGTTATGACTGTTTACTAGGTGCCCATGGCCTTCAAGAACCTCAATCGCGACCTCTGACGAAACAACAATATGGCGGGAAATTCAAATTGAAATTTGTCCGGATTTAACTGCCGCACCTGTATATCTGTTGCCTCGGTGATATTGCCGACGATTAAATGCACGTATTCTAGGTATCTTGAAAACTGTCACTCACAATACTGACAATAAACGATAAACAACGTACTCATTCACAAGTAAACAACAACCGGCACGGAAGCAGCGAACTACAAAACAGAACTTACATAGAATGCTCTAGGAAGAAAAACTAATTGAATAACGTGAGTATCGAGTGTCATTTGTCACTATTGCCAACTTCTGAGACTCACAAATATTCTCGTTTCACACAGAATGTAAAAATATAGACAGTATATTCCATATCTTGCCGTTTGACATCTGACAGGTAACAAGGGTATTTAAAGTGGGCGTGACCACCACACGAAGACGTGTTCTAAAGTGTTTTTATCCATTAATGATTGCTCAAACATACGAAGTAGGGTCAAAAAGGACCCGGAATTGGTTATTAAAAATTTATTAAAAATATTTATAACATTCTTACATTATTTCCCTTCAAAATACTCTCCTCCTGCATCTACACATTTATTCCACCGTTCATATAATTGTTGGAAACACTCTTGAAAGCCGTTTTTTTGAAAGTTCCTTCAGCCGCTCCGTCGCATTTTCAATCACCTCTGACGAATCAGCAAAACGATGTCCCTTCAATGCCATTTTTAACCTTGGAAACAGGTAGAAATCTGGTGGTGCGAGATCAGGAGAATATGGAGGATGTTCCAGAGTGGTAACATTATTCTTGGCAAGGTATTGTTTCACCATTAGGGATCGATGTGCTGGGGCATTGTCGTGCAACAAACACCAGTCATTCTCTGCCCATTTTTCAGGTCGTTTTCGTCGAATTGCATCTCGTAGCCGTTTTAAGATCTGTGTACAATTCTTTATTTACTGTTCTCCCTTCAGGAATAAATTCATAATGAATCACTCCACGGTAATCAAAAAACACCTCCAACATCACCTTACCCCGGCTTCTGTCCAAGCGAAATTTTTGTTTTCTTGGTGAAGTTTTTGACTTCCATTCAGCGGACTGCCGTTTTGTCTGAGGGTCGTAAAGAAAGCACCATGTCTCATCACCTGTAACAATTTTGCGCAGGAAGCTGTCATCTGCATCATCCATTTCAATCAAGTCCCTGGACATGGTCACTCTCATTTCCTTTTGCTCAGGGGATAACATTTTTGGAACAATGTGCAAGCAAACACGATGCATGTTCAAGTCATTATGAAGAATGCTGTGAACACTCCCATGTGAAATACCAACTTCAGAGGCAATAGTATTGATGGTTGTTCGCCTGTCCGCACGCACAATTTGTCGAACGCGCTCAACATTGTCGTCTGTAGTGGAAGTGGAAGGCCGCCCAGTCCGAACGTCATCTTCAATTGTTGTGCGACCGTCGCGAAAACGCTTATGCCACTCGTAAACTGCTGTTTTCTTCATCGCAGAATTTCCGTATGCTTTTTTTAGCATCTCAAGAGTCTCCGAGGGTGATTTCTCCAGCAACACACAGAATGTAATATTGCCACGCTGCTCTAATGACGACATTGCACAATCCGACGAAAGAAAGAAACTACGATCTACAATATTAAACACCGAACGCACGGAACCAACTACAACTGCCTGCTAACCTCAAAAGCACATTCACTACCAGTTATGCCAACCACACAAACAAAAATTTCCCTTTCAGCTAACAAATACTTGACTGTAAGCGACCATTCCGGGAACTTTTTGACCCTACCTCGTATAAGTGTTACATATCAAAATGTCCAGAAAGGCGCGCTTTTTAAAATAGGCCCATTTTTTAAAAATCGATTTTTTATTGATTTTGGTGTACTACTCCCCT